>ML196628.1:652-22110 GCA_004028625.2 Cuora amboinensis | reverse complement strand
CCCCCCCCCCCCCCAACACACAGCACCTGCCTTCCAGATTTGAACACCTCAAACTTCAGGAGTGCTCAAGCTCAGTTTGGGCAGCTGTTACTTAATTTCTCCCAGATGAAATATGCTTATCCACTGTAACTTGCTGTAGAAAAAGTAGGATAAAATTGAGCAAGAAATGCTTCCCAGTGGTTATTAGGACTGGAATTGCTATTTTCAACAGCCATTGCCTTTTGTTTGTTTGTTTGTTTGTTTGTTTGTTTAAAAGGAAGACAGTGATATTTCATTGGCAAATTCCCCATAGAAAGAAAGAGTGGAACAAAAGAATAATAAAGGCACCTCAACTTTTCCTCATTTATGGAGGACAGTCTTATAATATACATCCAGATATCCTCCAATCACACAAGCGGAAAATTGTTTCACTTTACTGCAGCTCTGTAACCATATGGGAACCAATCCTGTCTGTGTTTTGTGCACATCCAAAATTCCTGCTGAATGACCTGCCCTGGGAGCGAGTTACCAGTGACCCAGGGCTGCAGCGGAAAGAGGGTGCAGGTGGGGGCAGGGAGAGCCCAGGGCTGGGGCGGCAGGAGGTGTGGGTGGAGACACTGGTGGGGGGGAACGAGGGAGCCCAGGGCTGGGGAGGCAGTGGGGTGGGGGGAGGGCACTGGTGGGAGGGAAAGGGGGAAGCCCAGCGCTGGGGCGGCAGAAGGGTATGGGGGGAGCCCAGGGCTGGGACAGGGAGCAGCCAAAATTTTTTTTGATTGATGTGGCAAAAAACCTAGAGCCGGCCCTGACAGTTATCTGCCAATCATAGAAGGAGGTCACAAGAGTAAGAGGCTAAGTGAATTCCGTGGGATTTAGGGTGAAAATTTTCAAAAGTGTGTAAGTGACGTAGGAGCCTACGTCCTACTGAAAGTTGGTGGGACTCTTAAATCATTTAGGGCCAGTTTTTTAAATCTATTTAATGCCCAGGGCCAAAGTTTTAAAGTTATTTACGCACCTCGTGGGATTTTGAAAAACATCTAATAGTGTCAAAATGAAGCATTTTGTTTTGTCCCAAGAAAATTTGGTTAAACTTTCAGGCATTTTGACAAATGCCAAAGGATTCATAAAAAGGTGGAGGAGAAGAAGGTGTTCATAAGGGAGTTGCCTCCCTTATAAGATTTAGCCCAGTTCTTAAGCCACATTTCTACAATGTGGGAGACCACCATGCAATTCTTGTTTCCTCATCAGGCAGAGGGGGGAATTTTACTAGTGTCTCCCACAGCCCAGGTGAGCGTCCTAACCACTGAGCTAAACTTTCAAGGGACGTGGTGCCTTCTTTAGCCATTTTGTGATAGTCCTCCTGCTCCTTGCCTTTTTCAAAATTCTTGAAATTCAAAACATTTGGTGGGGAAGAGAGGAAGTGGAGGGTGAAAATAAAACAAAATGTTTTATTTTGTTTCAATTCTTTTTTTTCCTATTTGCTATTTTTTTTTAAAAAAAATGTCATTACTCGTTCCACCTGAAATGATTCTTTATATTATTTTTCAAAATTGCCAGTGAACTGAAAAATCCATTATTCAACCAGATCTATTTTTTACTTCAGTTGATGAATAGCATTCAACCTGTTTCTCACACAAATAGCCTTTAATCATGCACGATGTTCATTTGATTTCAAAAGAACTATTAGAGTGAATTAAGTACAGCAAACTCAGACACGATGATATGAAAAATGAGAGCTGGTAGCCCTTGTGATTTTGCGGGGTCTTCTAAAACATCTCTAAGGGTTTTACAGGCCTGTTTTTGCATTTTAATATTGTGACAGGTTGGACATTAGGAAAAACTTTTTCACTAGTAGGGTGGTGAAGAACTGGAATGGGTTACCTAGGGAGGTGGTGGAATCTCCTTCCTTAGAGGTTTTTAATGTCAGGCTTGACAAAGTCCTGGCTGGGATGATTTAGTTGGGTTTGGTCCTGCTTTGAGCAGGGGGTTGGACTAGATGACCTCCTGAGGTCCCTTCCAACCCTGAGATTCTATGATTCTATGACAGTGTCAGACCAGACGGCTACAGGAGAGTGCAGGAAGGAAGGTATATTAGCTTCAGCCTGTTTGGATCCTGGAAGTGAGTGGCCTCTAAGGGACCTTCCCAAGCCTTAGGGGAGGATCCACAAGATCTTGGATCTCAATTAGTTACGGGGAACAACTAAAGATATAACAGGCACAGGAGTGAGGTCACAGGGCTAAACAAAGAGAACCTGACAGGGACACCGAGGAGAGAACCCCAGACAGCGCCCACTGCTCCTCAAAGTCATCACGGGACCCAGCAGACATTGCCCAGAAGAACTCTGCCCGGATATGTGAGGCCAGGGAGGAGCAGAAATAGGCCCCACAGTGGCAGAGCGCCCCCTCATCCAGCATCTTCCTCCTAGTGTTGTAGATGGCTACTTTGGCTAGGGTCAGAAGGAGACTGACAAGGAGGTCTCACGACTTAGTGGGGCCATGGATAGGGTGTGAAAATATAAACAAGTGTGGGGAGAAATGCAGCCAGAACCTCAGCAGGAGGTTCTAGAGGAGCCAGAATAGGGGCTGCAACCTGGTGCACTCCAGATACACATGCGCAAGGGTCTCCTTCATGCCGCAAAAGGGGCAGGTGTCCGGGATGGGGGTGAACTGTGCCAAGAACACACCTGTACTCAGGGCTCCGTGAGGGAGCCACCAACAGATATTCCCAGCGGGCTTCGGGACCAGGGTGGAGTATAGGCTGGCCGACCATGGTTCCTGAACCTCCAGAGGTGGTAGGAGATTCCACCACTTCCTGACGGGGCTGGCCATGAGGGTGAGGGCGTGAAGGATGTGGAGCATGAGCGTGTACGACGTTTGCTTGGCATGATCTGGAAATGAGCTGGCTGCAATTTGTGCAGCTGGCTCACAGTAAAGTGGTGGAATGGCTGGGTGGGACCCTGGGGGAGGGGCCTGATGAAAAGTTCCGGAGGGCCTGAAAGGACAATTAATAGTAGTATTTATGTATACCATGGCTGTGATTTCATGCCCTATTCAAGATCCCAGCCTTATTGTGCTCACCAGGGCTTGCACACACAGGATGAGATGATCCTGACTCAATGGCATTACAGTCTAAAGACAGAAAGGAAAGAAAAAGTGGGAATAGAAACCGAGGCACAGACAAGTGAGGTAATTTCCTCAGGCCACAGAGTAGATACGTGGCAGAGTGAGGTCACAAATCTACATCTCCAGTGCCCAATCCATTAGACCTTGCTGCCTCAGGCTGTGAAGGAAGGAGAACAGAGCAGCTATACTCTGTAAATGCAGCTGCATGGCTGAACTGGGTCCCGGAGGAGAACTTAGCATGTATATTGTACTGGATGATTGATATGCAGTGAGAAAGAAGCAGCTACATTGTATAAAGGGGGAAAGAAGTCAGCAGAACTTCTGGGGCTGCAAAGGGGCAGCCATACAATATAAAGACCTCTAGGTGGCTGCAGAAAACAAGGGATAGAAAAGGAGCAGCGACAGGCAGGGCCGCCCAGAGGATTCAGGGGGCCTGGGTCAAAGCAATTTTGGGGGCCCCTTCCATAAAAAAAATAGCAATACTATATTCTCGTGGGGGCCCCTACGGGGCCTGGGCAAATTGCCCCACTTGCTCCCCGCCAGGGGTGGCACTGGGAAAAATAAACCTTCCGCATCTCGGCACAAACCCAGTTTTGAGAAAACTTCTTTACAAAGTATCACTGGTTCTCAGCATCAGCTAAAAAAGGCACTAAAGCTCATTAAAAGGGTTGGACAAATATTTTCCATCAAAACTTTTTTTGGATCGAAAACTAGGGGTTTTTAAAAAGCAGAAAAAAATCACGGACAATGTCTGCTTTCCTTCAAAATTTGTTGTGTTTTTTTTTAATTGAAAAGCTGAAATTAGTCTGCTAAAACCTGAACAAGGTTTGGGGTTTCAGAAGTGTGTGGCCAAATATTTGCTGCTTGCTGTGTTTGATTGCTTAAAGAAACAATAAAAAAATTCTGCTTAAAAAAAAGATCCAAAACTTTTGAACGACCTCAGCTTGTAACCAAACACCTGAGCCCATCCAGGCAGAGATTTTTCCAGGTTTCTGATACTCTGCTGGCTTCCTTGACTCATATCTGTCTCCATAACTTTGGGTTCATTTAGGTTAGAACATAAGAACAGCCATACTGGGTCAAACCAAAGGTCCATCCAGCCCAGTATCCTGTCTACCGACAATGGCCAATGCCAAGTGCCCCAGAGGGAGTGAACAGCAGCGCAGCTTGGCTCCGGCAGGGCTCCTGAGCTCCGTCCCACTCAGAGCCATGTGGTAAGGGGGCGGGGCTGCGAGCTCCAGGCCGAGTGGAGGAAGCCCAGGCCCCCTTGGAGCTCACAGCCCCGCCCCCTTACCACATGGCTCTGAGCGGGACGGAGCTCGGGAGCCCCGCGGAGCCATGCTGCACAGCTGTTCAGGGACACTGATGTTTCTGCTGAGGCTCCGGGTGACGGGCAGGGGCGGGGTCGGGCTGGGGCGGCAGCCTCACTCGTTCTTTTGGGGGCCCCTGCGGAGCCCGGGGCCTGGGGCAAATTGCCCCACTTGCCCCCCCCTCTGGGCGGCCCTGGCGAAAGGGTTAGATTCTCAGTTCTAGTGAGCTGATGTAGCTCTGTTAATTTCAATGGGGCTACTACACCCATTTCCCGCAGCTGGGGATCTGGGCCATTGACTGGAGTGGAGCTATGGCTAATTCCCAGCGGCTGGGTCTGCCCCACTGATCCAATCGAGCTACATCAATTTACACCAGAGGAGAATGAGGCCCACTGACTCCACTGAAGCTACGTCAATTTAAACCAAATGGCAATCCAATCCGTTACCTTCAATGGAGCAACCTTATTTTACACCAATGGAGAATGTAGCCCATAATTTTTGATTGGGGAGCAAAAGGAAAGGTTGCTAAATGGGTGGTTATACTGCAAAGTAACCGCCCGGGTGGAGTATATTGGCCAGTAGATATCAGCAGATGATACCTAATGTGAAAGATTTGCAGCAACCACTTGATGGCACCATTGTGTCAAGAACGAGTCATGGACAGCTGGTTCTTGAAGAAAAGGATGACTATTGGCAAGGGCTGTGCATTATAATGGACCATTATCCCTCAGAAAGGTAAACTATGCTTCATCACGATGAGAATCATTTCCCTCCAGAGACTCATGAGGCTGTTTCACTAAATGCAATTACATTTGGGTAAAAACAACTCAAGTCACACCGGGCATTGGTAAGAGCAGAGCTCTGGAGACACAAAATTGTCCATAATAATAATGGGTTGGGTTTAAAAGTTTGGGACTCATTTGTACTTATGAAAATCTTTGAACTGGACAGGGAATAACAATCTCCCACAATAAAAAAAAATGTGGCTAGATTTATTCTTTCCTGAAAACACCATATAATTCAGGTCAATGTGGGACAGCTTTCCTCAGAAATCTTACTGATGGAAATGCTTCCTTGTGGGCACCAGATGTGGACAATATGCTGTGATACATAATTGCAATGGTTATATAGACTATGCCAGGATGTGTACATTAATTGATGTGTGTACACACACAAATGTGCGTGTGTATCCGTCTGCACAAACTGCTGTTCTCTTCTGCCTGGTTTCATACATTCTGAAATTTGCTCCTTTTTACACTTTGTAAAACAGGTTTTCTTCAGCTCAAGTGATGGTCAGTACTTCCAAAGCCACAATAGCATTGGCATCTGGCAACCAGGAAGGCTGAGGAAGGAAGCGAAGGGAAATAAGCTCCCAAATCACAGTTGGATGAGGGTGCTTGTCTCTCTTAATCTCTTGAAAATCTCAGCCAAACTTCATATTTGGGTCAAGGATTAGTTCCAACATTAGAGCCTCAGCTATGCAGTGTAATGGTCTTTCAGACTGAGAATAGGGACTCAGTTCAAACATGTCTTCACCGCTGCTTTACCCTCCCTCCAACCTTGAATACTTGGTTGTGCACAAAATATTTTCTGAGTGGTCTGCATTTTGGGAGGGGCTCTCTGCAGATAAAGCCGGGGGAACTATGGGAGAGAAGTATTTCATTTTGCAACCATGCCAAAAGTCTTCAAACACAGTTTGACAATAAGGGCCCCAATGATAAAAGTCCCTTCTCAAACTTCCTGCCTCTAACTTCAGAGGAATTTTTTCAGGCCCAGTGTTGTGAAATCCTGAGTGACGCTGGGGAAGAAGACAGGCCCAGGGAAAGAGATTGTTAATAAATCCAGTTAAGCTTGTAGGCGATCTTCATAATTCTGTTGCGATCTGGGCTAAGATATTCAAAGTGGCCTAAAGAAATTAGGCACTGATCTGCCAATGGGAGTTGTTGTGAAAATGACAGCCTAAATCATGCCTAAATTCTGCAGCACAACTTTTCTGAAGGTCCCCTTCACCTCTTTGTTCCTCAGACTGCAGATGATAGGGTGGAAAGTTTCTGGTAGGTCCCCTTTTCCCTGTGTTCATATTATTAAGGACTCAGCTTCTTCCCAGGGGTACATTTATTGGGCTCAGATGGTGGAGTCCCAAATGCCCTAGCGAAAGTCCCTGTGTCCATTGCAATCACTTGGGCTTCTCTGATTTATTAGAAGACTTGCTGGCTAGACCATGTGGGCTGTGAGTTCTGTGTTTAATTCCTGGGTCTGCAGCAGACCCATTGGACGAATTTGGCCCCATTCACTTCTCCCTGAGTGCTTCACTCTGTGCATTGTCCTGTTACAAGCAGTACTGAGGAGAGAAATCTGGGGCACCAAACCTTCCATCTCCTAAGCCCACATCATGAGAATGGCCTTTTCTTTCCAGACATTTCCTAGCTGAGCAATTCCTAGAGCAATCGCTCAGGTGCCCAATCTCCTTCATTTGAAGTCAAGGGGTATTAGGCCATACCTCATCTTTCATGACTTGAAATTGTTCCCTGGGATCCTTGTTGTTAGTACCTGCAGTAGTTTCTTGATAGGTGACACTGTCATATGGCCATGCCAAGGGTAGAGTTGGTTATGGGCTAGAGACACCTCTGCCTCCTCTCTGGTCTCTCTGTAAGCACCCACCTCAGGTGCTGAGCCTCTTGCCCTCATCAGTCTCAGGGAAGAATCTCACGCTCCTTCCACTCTCAGACTCAGATCTAGTTACTCTATCCTGCATATATCCCACATACCAACCACTTATCACCCTGCAGCTCCAACTGGGCTTCAGGCACCAGTGACATTGACCAACACTCACCTTAAAACAAAGTCTACTTTTTAGCAATTGGAACAACCATTTAAAAATAGATTTCAAAGCAACAAACAACCTACACACATCTAATCAAAGGGCTTCAGCTGGTTGTCTGCAGGTGTCAGGTAGGACTGTTTTCCCCAATGCACAGTTGGTCTGATGGATTCTGTTTCTCCTCTCCCCTTCATTTGAAGCATCAGATATTGGCCTCAGCTGGAGCTGGGGCACTGGATGGGGTGGGTCAGTGCTCTGAGGTGGGCCAGAGAATCATTTTTTCTAGATGCCTGGCTGGTGGGTCTGACTCTCATTCTCCAAGCACTATTAATCACCTGATTTGGGGTGGAGAAGGACTCTCCCTAGCTCGGATTGTCAGATTGGGGATTTTGCAGACTGCTCTGTTGCTTTTCCTCTTGCCTTTTTAATGCAGTTGTGATTTCTAGTCCCTTCTCCAGAAATTAGCCCCTTCCGCTTGTCAACATTACTTGAGCCTAGATGCACATTGGCCAGATTTTTGTCACCATCCCCCATAGGACCTTGATTAAAGCTCTCCTTATCAGGTTAGCCAGAGGATATCCAAAGATGCTCTTCCCAGTATCTGATAGATGGAGCCCATCCCGGCACAGTAATCCTCTTTCCTGTAACATCGGCTCCTTGTTAAAGAAGCCAAAGCCCTCATGCTGACACCACCTGCATAGACACGCATTTGCTTCCACGAGTCGATGGTCCATGGATCAACATTCATGACAGCTAGAATATGGGGGATTTTCTGTGGAAAACTTCAATTTTTGTCAAGAAAATAAAAGCAATAAAACTTGTTTTCTTTTGTTTTGGACAAGCAAAAACCAAATATATTAATCTGAAAACCAAATATTTTTGGATAAAAACCAAGCTTTTTATTGAAAATAATAAATTGATATGTGGGTTTTTTAATATTCGGTCAAAAATATCTTTGTGTATGTTTACAATAGGCCTGCTGGCTGATTTACACATTTCACTGGATGATCTTAAACCAGGAGGCAGACCTGACTAATTGTTTTCTGCTGGGAACTGGATTATGAGAATCCATACCACTGTTGCAAAGGACTGAAAGAAGGACTCAGCAATGGACATATATTTTTTTTTTAATCTTTTGAAGAGAGTTGAGATGAGCCAGACATTTTCATTAGACTGTGTATCTTTGGTTAGGAGAATACAACCTGTAGGGGAACTGGAACCCTTAGGGCTTGGCTACACTTGCAAACTACAGTGCACTAAAGCAACCCCGGGCGCTCTAACTTCCTATGTGTCCACACTGGCAAGGCACGTAGAGTGCCTGGGCTCTGTAGCTGGAGCGCTCCTGGTAATCCATCTCCATGAGAAGCATAAAACTTGCTGCGCCCCGGCTGAAATGCCCCAGCATCAATGTGAATGAGGTGTTGAATTACTGCACTGTGATTGGCCTCTGGACACATCCCATAATCCCCTGAAGTCAAGTGGCCACTCTTCTCATTGTTTTGTTTTCAGCTGTAGGAATGCGGCTATCCCCTTTCAAAGCTCCGTTTCTGACAGCCGGCTGCTTATCTGCTCCAGGACAAAGCAACCATTACTGTGAAATGCTGCTTGCTGTGAATGTGTGTGAGAGAAATGGAGGTGAGGGGAGTCTGCTGCTGTCTGGACTTACAAGATAGCATGCTGACACGCTCTCAGCAACCCAAAATACCTACACACAACACTCTGCCCCACACTACCCTTTACCCCAGGGAATCAGGCTATTGAGCTGGGCCCCATGTGGGTGTACATTACGGGGCTCATAGGAGTGGAGCCCAAACTGGGATGTTGAGGTCAAGATTCAGTCGTGGCTCAAAGTCCCATCTTCTTCACAGTTCAAGAGAGGGATAATAAAGTCCTGGGTTCTAGGTCCATAACCTGTCCCCATGCAAGAGAAGCCCAATTTCTAAGCTCTTCCCCATTGACAATTCTGCGGCTACGCAGTTTCCACCACTGCAATGACTGAAAGGAGCCATAGACAGACAAAACCTTCATTGCAAGTGAAACCCACTTGCCAGTGTGTGTAGAGCATCCCCCTCTGTGCTCCATCCCCGGAGGATATGAACCTAGTACAGGGAGTACTAAAGGGTGTTGTCCCTTTAGCTTAAGCTGGGGCAGCTCCTGTGTTTACACCTGGAGTTTTCCTATTTCAATCCTTGGTATGTCAAGCAAGATGGTGGCCATCAAATAAGGATACTCAGGAGAGGGTGGGGATAGTTTCTGAGAAGGGAAGGATCTTCTCACCAACTCTAAATAATACATCTAAATGACGTGAGTGAGGAGGAAGAGGAGCTGTGTGGTTATACCTGAGTTTGACACCTCTTCTCTTTATAGAGAGGCGGATGCAGCTCGGGAGCCCAGGCTGAAAACAGCTGTGTGTCAGTAAGTCACGGGTCAGAGGCTGTCCCTCAGGTGGGCCAGGCTCATGCTATGTTAGCTTTATAGGTCATACCTACAGCAGTGCAAATAAGAAACGTCTCAGTTCGGTGGCTGAACCGAAAGATAGGACTTTTGTTGTTGTTGTTGTTGTTTTTAATTTTATGTCAAACAGAAGGTTTTGCTTCATCCAAAATGCAATTTAACAAAGAAAATAAAATTGAAGCAAAATTCAAAACCAATAATCATTTATTTTTCATTTATTCATTCATAATTGCTTTAGACCAAGAGCCATCATTTTAGAAATTATTGGTGAGAACTTCAGAACTGCTGGAGGGATTTGGATGCTCAGTTCCTATTACAATCAATAGGACTTGGGTGCTGAACTCTCAGAGGCAGCTTTGAAAATCCCAAGCCTGAAGATTTAATAAAGTTTCAACCACTTGGGAAGGATTCCAGGATCGGACTCTGTTCTCATTGCCCCTGTGCCATGCAAACCTGCAAGTCACTAAACTGAGTTTGGCTATTACATGTATTCAAAGCTAACCTCACCCCCTGATCTGGACCAGGCAGGTGACTTTGGTTCAGAGAGGGCTCTACCCTGTACAGGACAGGAGCAGACTCTTGCACGGTTCAGCACAAGTTAAACAGAGCTGAGCAGGGTGGGAAGTGCTGAGGATTTTGATCCTGCTTTAATAACAGGCTGCTTCATGACTTCCCAAGCATCTCCACCCTAGCAGCAGGGGTGAGGCCTGGGATGGAAGCACACCTCACATCAGCATGATGATGACCAGGGAAGCCAGGAACTGACAGATTATTGGACTCGCCTTGAACACACAGACACAGCACAATGTAATAGACATAGAGACACTTTCAGTGTCGAGGAAACACACAGATCCTCTGCACATGGTGATCCTGGCTCCCAGCTGTGAGCTCAGCCCATGAAGTTCCCTTGCCTCTCAGTCTTTGATCTCACTTGAGTTTCATGAAACAGCAGAAGCTCCAAGAGAAGTTAACTTTTGCCTTTGAACCTCCGCTTCTGAGCCTGAACAGGGCTCCAGGGAGTGAGTCGCCAACTGTCCTTGGAGAACAGACATGGATAAATCTTCTGCCCACAGCACCAACCCTTTGCTGCCGGAGAGACCCAGAGTCAGCCATGCAGCTCATAGGCAGCGAGCAAGAGGTCTGCATTTATTGATATTCAGTCTCAGTGAGAACAATGAAAGGGCTCTTCAGTAGCTGAGCATTTGGCATCCAGATACTACAGTGATTTGGGCATTAGTTGTAGACAGATAGATTAGACAGAAGCTTCAATGATGTAATTCCTTTTGCGAGCAGCAGTTTCCTGAAGTTGGAAATCAAACACAACATCAGCTGGGCAACAGCCACACTTCTCAGCACAGTAAGTAGACTGCTGTCATTAAATCCCGGAGTTTTTTAAGGGGTTGAAATGTAACCATATAAATGTGAATGAAAATGTCAGATTTTACTGTGAATTAAATCAGCCTGGTATAACTAATTTAATTGTACCCAGAGACAAACTCATTTTGATAATTTGTATCTTTTTTACATAATGGAAGAGGTGGAATCTGAATGGAGAGCTTGGTCCCAGTTTCTGCACTGCCAGTGTCTTGCTCAGAATAAGAGAGCAATCTACCCCAGAATTCCCCAGTGGTTAAAGCTCTCAACTAGGATATGTCTCTCCTCTCAATCAGGCATATCAGGAATAGTGATAAAAGCCCCACGGAATGGTTGTGGCTGGTAGCTGCATGTTTTTTATCGCCGTGTAGACATATCCAAACTGCCCACATCCCAGGTGAGTGCTGCAGCTGTTATGCAGCAAGTGGGTCAATGATTCTCTCTCTTTTTTTGTTTTTTGAAAAAAACAAAAGGTCTCCTTTTTATTGCACACAACAACAAAATCAAATGTTTGGAGTTCTCTTTTTCTGGCCAGCACTAGCACTGCCATGTCAGGATGTTGTCTAACTATAGGCACATAACTTCATGTTTTAGTGCCTCACTATTCACAGAGTCATAGATTCCAAGGCCAGAAGGGAACATTGTGATTATCTAGTGCAGTGGTTCCCAAACTTTTTCTGCCGCTTGTGCAGGGAAAACCCCTGGTGGGCTGGTCCGGTTTGTGTACCTGCCACGTCCGAGCCGCTTCCAGCAGCTCCCATTGGCCCAGAGCAGCGAACCGCGGCCACTGGGAGCAGCAATCGACCAAACTTGCGGAAGCGGCAGGTACACAAACTGGCCCAGTCTGCCAGGAGCTTTCCCTGCACAAGCAGTGGGACAAGTTTGGGCACCACTGACCTCTTGTATAACACAGACCATAGAACTTCCCTAAAATAATTCCTAGAGCAGATTTTTTAAAAACATCCAATCTTGATTTAAAAATTGTCAGTGATGGAGAATCCACCACGACCCTTGGTAAATTGTTCCAATAGTTAATTACTTTCACTCTTAAAAATGTACACCTCATTTCCAGACTGAATTTTTCTATCTTCAGCTTCCAGCCATTGAATTGTGTTAAACCTTTCTCTGCTAGATTGCAGAGCTCATTATTAAATATTTGTTCCCCATGTAGATATTTAGAGACTCTAATCAAGTTAACCCTTAAACTTCTCTTTGTTAAGATAAATAGATTGAGCTCTTTGAACCTATCTCTGTAAGGCATGTTTTCTAATCCTCTAATCATTCTTGTGGGTCTTCCATGAACCTTCTTCAATTTATCAACATCCTTCTTGAATTGTGGCACCAAAACCTGGACACAGTATTCTAGCACTAGTCACACCAGTACCAAGATTCACTCAAGGGTTCTAAAGGACTACAAATATGAAATTGCAGAACTACTAACTGTGGTATGTAGCCTATTGCATAAATCAGCCTCTGTACCAGATAACCGGAGGATGGTTAATGTAATGCCATTTTTTAAAAAAAGGCTCCAGTGGTGATCCTGGCAATTAAAGACTAGTGAGCCTTACTTCAATATCAGGCAATTTGGTTGAAATTGTAGTAAAGTACAGAATTATCAGACACATAGATGAACACATGTCACTGTGGAAGGGTCAACATGGCTTTTGTAGAGGGCAATCATGTCTGATCAATCTATTATAATTCTTTGATTGTGTCAACAAATATGTGGACAAGGCTGATCCAGTAAGTATAGTGTACTTGGACTTTCAGAAAACCTTTCATAAGGTCCCTTACCAAAGGCAATTGAGCAACGTAGGTAGAGATGTATAAGAAAGAGGGTCCTCTCATGGATCAGTAACTGGTTAAAAGATAGGAAATAAAAGGTAGGAATAAAAGGGTCACTTTTCACAGTAGAGTGAGGTGAATAGAGGGGTTCCCCAATGATTTGTACTGGGATCAGTGCTGTTCAACTTATTCATAAATGATCCAGAAAAAGGGGAAAGCAGAGTTTACCTGTGATACAAAATTACTCAAGATCGTTAAATCCAAAGCAGACTATGAAGAGTTACAAAGGGAACTCACAAAATTTGGTGACCAGTCAGCTTAACTTCAGAATACAGAAAGATAATGAAGCAAATAATTAAGCAATCAATTTGCAAACATCTAGAAGATAATAAGGTAATAAGTAACAGACAGCATGGATTTGTCAAGAAAAAAATAGTGTTGAACCAACCTGATAACTTTCTTGGACAGGGTAACAAGCTTTGTGGATAGGGGGGAAGAGGTAGATGTGGTATATCTTGACTTTAGTAAGGCTTTTGATACTGTCTCACATGATTGTCTTATAAACAAACTATGGAAATTCAACCTAGATGGAGCTACTATAAGATAGGTGCATAACCTGTTGGAAAACCATTCCCAGAAAGTAATTATCAGTGGTTCACAGTCATGCTGGAGGGGATATAGGGTGGGGTCCAACAGGGAACAGTTCTGGGTCTGGTTCTGTTAAATATCTTTATCAATGATTTAGATAATGGCATAGAGAGGACACATAAAGTTTGCAGAAAATACCATGCTGGGAGGGGTTGTAAGTGCTTTAGAGGATAGGGTTATAATTTAAAATGATCTGGACAAACTGGAAAAAATGGTCTGAAGTAAATAGGATGAAATTTATTAAGGAGAAATGCAAAGTATTCCTCTTGGGAAGGAACAATCAGTTGCACACATATAAAATGGGAAAATACTGCCTAGGAATTACTGCAGAAAGAGACCTGCTAAATATGAGTTAACTGTGTAACACTGTTGTAAAAAAAGCAAACATCATTCTGGGATGTATTATCAGGAATGTTATAAGCAAGACACGAGAAGTAATTCTTCTGCTCTATTCCGTGCTGATTAGGCCTCAGCTGGAGTATTGTATCCAGTTCTGGGCATCACATTTCAGGAAGGATGTGGACAAATTGAAGAAAGTCCAGAAAAGTCCAACAAACATTATTAAAGGTCTAGAAAACATGACATGTGAAGGAATATTGAAAAAAATTGATTTGTTTAATCTGGAGAAGAGAAGATTGAGAGGGGACATAGTTTTCAAGTACATAAAAGGTTGTTACAAGGAGGAGGGAGGAAAATTGTTGTTCTTAATCTCTGAGGATAAGACAAGAAGCAATGGGCTTAAATTGCAGCAAGAGTGGTTTAGGTTAGACATCAGGAAAAACTTCCTAACTGTCAGGGTGGTTGAGCACTGGAATAAATTGCCTAGAGAGGTTGTGGAATCTCCATCATTGGAGATTTTTAAGAGCAGGTTTGACAAACATCTGTCAGGGATAGTCTAGATAATACATGAGTTCAAGGGATGGGACTGGATGACCGCTCAAGGTCCCCTCCAGTCCTACAGTTCTATGACTTTGGCAAGAAAATGGCACATTAAATTCAATGTGAAGAAATGCAAAGTAATGCAGACTGGAAAATATAATTCCAACTATTCACACAAAATGATGGGGTCTAAATAAACTGTTACCATTAAAAAATAATAATCTTAAAGTCTTTGTGGATAGTTCTCTGAAAACATCTGCTCAATCTGCAGCAGCAGACAAAAATGCTAACAGAATGTTAGGAACCATTAGGAAAGGGATAGATAATAAAATAGAAAACATCTTAATGCCATTATATAAATCCATGAGAGACCCACACCTTGAGTACTGTGCAGTTCTGGTCACTCTATCTCCAAAAAGATATATTAGAATGGGAAAAAATACACAGAAGGGCAACAAAAATTATTAAGAGTGTGGAACAGTTTCCATACGAGGAGATGATTCAAAAGACTAGAACTGTTGAGCTTTGAAAAGAGATGAATGGGGGAGGGGTTTGATAGAGGTCTATAAAATCATGAATGGTGCAGAGAAGTGAATAGGGAAATATTATTTACCCCTTCAGAGAACACAAGAACCAGGGGTCACCCAATGAAATTAATAGGCAGCAGGTTTAAAACAAAAGGAAGTGCTATGGAACTTGTTGCCGTGGATGTTGTGAAGGCCAGAAGTATAAACAATTTTTTAAAAGAACTAGCTAAATTTAGGGAGGATAGGTCCACCAATGACTATTAGTGAAGATGGTCATGACACAACCCCATACTCTGACTCTGCCCTGTGTCCCTAAGCCTCTGACTCTGCCCTGTTCTGCTCATTCCCTCTGAAGCATCTGGCACTTGCCACTGTCGGATGACAGGATACTGAGCTAGATGGGCCATTGCTCTGACACAGTATGGCCATTCTTATGTTCTTATGTTCAAATACACAGATAAAATAACTTCTCTGCTCCTATTCAAGTTTACCAAGTGATCCACATCTTATCATATCTCACCTTTGTTTAAATTCACCTGAGTTAGCCCAGCTTGGAAATGGTGAGAGCCCTAACCACCAGCCTATAGCATTATTCTTGCCCTCTGTGTATCTGGCCCCATTCACTTTAATACACCATGTAACAGATTCAGCAGAACATCCCTACTGGAATACCCCATAGCCCAGTGGCAAGGGCCCTCTCCCACTCAATCAGAGACTCAGCTTTCTTTTCTATAGTGTGGTGAAGGGAGTATCGAATGCAGGCTTCCTACATCCTGAGTGAGAGCTTTAACCACTGGGCTAAACACCATGTGGGGAACCCTGTCTACCTTTGTGCTGGGAGGGTTCAGGCATGCCCTGACAGCACCTGCTGGATTGGGCCCTGCAGGTGAGATAGGCAGAGAAACATCTAGTTTGAGGCCCTACTGCGTCTGAGGTGTAAACCTGGATGCCTAGACTGAGGCAACTCCTCTCTCTGCTCACCAGCAGGTTTTTAGATGCCCGGAGGTCTTTACCAGTAGAAAGTTAGGCACCTAGGTACAGATTTTTAAAGGTATTTAGGTGACCAATGGAATTTTAAAATGCACCTGGTAGCCTAACACCCACTGACATCAATGAATTTTACATACCTAGAGACTTTTGAAAATCCCACCCGGTGCCTAAATATATTTAACAATCTGGCCCCTGGTCCCGATGGACTGTAGCCATCTACAGGGTAAGGGAGCAGCTGAATGGGGGTTTTGTGATTTCCAGTAAGGCACAAATACTGGACTGAACTCCCTAAAATGGCATTTAGGGGATCTAAGACCCTTTGTGAGTCAAGGCCTTAAGAACATAAGACTGGCCATACTGGGTCAGACCAATGGTCCATCTAGTTCAGTCTCCTGTCTTCCAACTGCAGCCCATGCCAGGTGCTTCAAAGGGAATGAACAGAACAGGCACCATCAGATGATCTATCCCCTGTCATCCACTCCCAGCTTCTTACTCAGTAAAATAACCAGAGAGGGCTTAAAATAAACACAAGCAGTAGGTCTGTTGAATAAGAAGCTGCCAATAAAGTAGAGCCCCATGAACCTGCATTGTAAACATTGTAATTATATAGTGATGGTAAAGAAAGGAAAGGATCTTGTTATTTTCCTGAGCTGCCACATGTGTCCTGCAGAGTAATAAATAAAACTAGTCTCCATCTATCTTCTGTTTCTCCTTCCATAACCATTGCCCCTTGGTCTTCCCTCTGCAGTGTATATCTACAGAAGAAATGTCTAACCAAACCATCGTGACTGAGTTCCTTCTCCTGGGATTCTCTGACATGCGGGAAGAGCAGATTTTACACTTCCTGGTGTTTCTAGTGATTTACCTGGCAGCCATGGTGAGGAATCTTCTCATCATCACCGTCATAGCCCTCAACCAGCACCTTCACACCCCCATGTACTTTTTCCTGGGCAACTTATCCTTCCTAGATCTCTGTTACATCTCAGTCATGGTTCCCAAGTCCATGTCTGACTCCCTAACCAACAAAAGACTCATCTCTTTCTCTGGATGTGTCACCCAAGACTTTCTGGTTATAACTTTTACAGCAGCAGAACTGGCCTTTCTCACGGTGATGGCGTATGACCGCTACATTGCAATCTGCCGACCTCTACATTACAAGGTGACTATGAACAGAGGTGCATGTGCCCAGTTGGCAGTTGGTTCATGGATCAGCAGCATGATGTGCTCTGTATTACACACAAGTAATACCTTTAGGTTACATTTCTGCAGGTCCAATGTTATCTCTCAGTTGTATTGTCATATCCCACAGTTGCTAAAGATCTCTTGCTCAGATATATGTACTAATGTAATAGTCATGACTGCCCTTCGATCACTTTTAGATGTGGTCTGCTTTGTGTTGATAATTGTGTCGTACATTCACATCTTCTCCACGGTGATGAGAATCCCCTCTGAGCAGGGCAGGTACAAAGCCTTCTCCACCTGCATCCCACACCTGGTTGTTTTTTGTTTATTTATCAGTACAGCATCATTTACGTACATGAGGCCCAGGTCGATGTCTTCAAAATCTCTAGACCTGATGGCTGCTTTGTTGTATTGTGGGGTGCCACCACTAATGAATCCAATCATTTACAGTCTAAGAAACAAAGAGATAAAAAGGTCTCTATGGAAAATGATAGGCAGGATTTTTTTTTCTCAGGAGGAATGAACTTCTCACATTGAAATCTTAGTGTCCACCTGGAATAAAGTATTTCCATCCTCCACCTTATGTAATGGGTCAGACTGACTTTGTATGAGGACCAGTCTATGTTCATGTTAGGATCAGAACCTGACATTTTGCATTTTCTGATTTTGGCTGAGATTTTTAAAAATCTGAAAGAAATATGGTAACAAATTAAATCATCTAAGTTCCTCAGGATCCAAAGTCCCATTTTCAAACAAGGCTCAGGCACTTCTGAAAGTTTTACTCTTAGGTGCTCAAATCCCAAAGAATTTTCAATAAAATGTGGGAATCTTATTATGTTTTGGCCCCTATGAAAATCTCAGGAAGAGCTAATTGCAATTTTTCCATTTTCTAGTTTGAAATATCCACTTAAAATGAACTTTTTTATTTCAAAATGTCATTTCCAAATGTTATAAAAAATGAAATATTTTCAATGGTCATTTTGACTTAAAATGCCATTTTAATGTTATTTTAAGTCAAACTGACAATTCATAATGATTATTTTCATTGTTGTTTTGTAGCCATTTTGGTCCCAGGATCTGAAAGAGACAAGGCAGGTGAGATAATATCTTTTATTGGATCAACGTCTATTGGTGGAAGAGGCAAGTTTCCAAGATATCCGAAGAAGAACTGTGTAACTCGAAAGCTTGTCTCTTCCACCAACAGAAGTTGGTCTAATTCCTAATGACATTTTTCATTTTCAGCTGACATTTCTAAATGAAAGAATTTTCACTGGAACGTCAACACATTTTATTTTGTTTAAAAAAAAAAGAAAATAAATTAGTATTTTTGGTTTTGACATTTCCCAATGATATTTTTAAGAACTTTTTATTCAGTGAAAAATTTTGATGTGTCTATTTTCACCCCAAAAGTACAAATGGGTTAAAAAAAGAACTAGATAAGTTCCTGGAGGATAGGTCCATCATGGGTATAGCCATGATGGTCAGGGAAGTAACCCCATGCCCTGGGTCTCCATAAACCTCCAACTGCCAGTAGCTGGGATTGGATGACAGGGGGTAGATCACTTGAAAATGCCCTATTGTGTTATTTCCCTCTGATGCATCCAGCATTGACCACTGTTGGAAGACAGAACACTGTGCTAGATGGACCATTGGTCTGCCCCAGTATGGCCATTCTTATGTTCTCATGTGTGTTTGCTTATATGCTCAGGGTCTAACTGTTCACTGGATTTGGGGATGGGAAGGAATTTTCTACCAGGTAGGACTGGCAAGGATGTTGGGTGTTTTTCACCTTCCTCTGCAGTGTGGCAATTCTCTACTATTGCAGAGACCTGGGGTATTGGTGGCTCCTTGATCACTCCTGTTCTCTGCCTGTGGCACGCAATGGTTTAGTCTCCCAAAGACTGAAATACTGAGTTTAACTAAGTCATTTGGCTCAATGCAGGGGTATGTGGGTGAAGATTAGTGGTCTACCACATACAGGAGCTCAAAGTGGATTATCTAACGGTCCATTCTGGACTTAAACTCTATGAAGCTGTGAACACTGGATCATTGCTTTCAGAGATGACTTAGAGTCACCTGGGGCCCTGGGCCGGAGCAAGTGGAGGGGCCCCAGCACCGGAACCATGGCCCCGTTCCATCCCTTCCACCCATAGCCCCACCCTGTTCCACCCCTTTACCCATGGCTCTAACTCCTACTCGCTCCGTTCCAGGAGCGCCCCCCTCCCCCCCCCCCTGCAGCCATGAGACTGGAGAAGCTCTGTGCCAATGCCACGACGGGGAGTGAGAGTTCCTCAGGACCAGGGAGGGGATTTTTCCAGGGGCTCCAGATTGGCCATAATCTGCCACTGATTGCTTTCACAATATATTTAAATTGTATCCAAACCCCTGTTATATGGTGTGTGTATATATATATATATATATATATATATATATATATATATATGGTGAAAGCTGGAATATGCCCAATTTGTGGTTGCCTACACAGCCCCCCAGGCATCAACATTGTGCCCTGTGTGAGGAAGGGGTCCTGACAAGTCATGCTTTAATGAAAACAGCACAATACAAACTACCCCCATTGCTCAAGTGTAACTGAAGATGCGATCTACAACTGGCTTTAGATCATAGTTGACAGAACTGCAGCTGACTTTCCAGGGTGGTGTCGTCTCCACAGTACTAAGGGAAATACAATTCAATAGGTATGAATGACACTGAGTATACACTTTGGGACAGATTTTGCCACAGATTTGACCACCTTTCATCATGTTGGATTTTAATGGGACTGCCCATGGGAAAAGGAAATTCTCAGCATGAATAATGGTGTCAGACTCTGTTAGTTAGTGTATAAAAAGAGATACATCTTCACAACATCATAGCACTGTACTCTGTACACCATTCAGACTCCACGCTCAGTAAAGAGAACTGTCAGAACCTGAAAAACAGTAGCACCTATGTCTGGTTAAACATTTTCCATCGAAAGGCTTATGGTGGCAAATTGGACTTTTTACTAAATGATTTTTTTTTTTAGAAAGTGTCTAATTTTCTCAAGAGAATTGATTTTTCACTGGAAAACTGAAATTCGATAACCAAAATTTTTGAGCAAAAAAAAAAAAAAAAGATTTTCTAAAGTTTGTGGCAGATTTGACGCCAAAAAATTTGGCTTGGGATTTCAAACAAGCAAACAAACAAAACTGTTTGAGGTTTTCTATGAAAAGTCTAAATTTTTCATGAGGAAATTATACACACACACACACACACACGACAATTTGTGACCAGTGCTAGTATCAGATAAAGGAGACAAAACTGGTAGGTGCCATCATAAGCAGAGGAATGTGAGTTTTGATGTATCCTGAAGCTACCAATCAGTTCCCATTCACATCTAGCTATCTATACACCATATACTAACCACTAGGCTGCAGAGTTATTCTTTCCTCTCTTGCTTTCTCTCTAACCCAATGACTCCTTATGTATTTATCTAAAGTGTAACAGGTTCCATGGGAGAGACTGGGGAAAAATACCCCACAGCTCAGGGGTTAGACACTCCGTGATTAGGACACAAACACAGATTTTGAATGGGAATAGATCCAATGGGTGGTCTGTGAGCACACCTACCGAATCAGGTTCCACACATGAGTTAGGTAGACAAACCCTTATCTTCCCCCGGTTGGTGAATTGCTCTGGGGCTGAGGTGGGAGACAGGTGTCTGATCACCTAGAGTGTGGCTGTAGTTTTATTTTAGGTTTAATATAATTAAAAGACACCTATCCAAGGTCCAAGGTGCCCTAACATGTCATTACTAATACAATACAATCCCAGCTGCATTAAAAGGATCATTTCAGCAGGAACTCAGTCCTCCAGAGAACTACAGAACTCTTTTCCGCCCATACATCACTGTGGAAAGCAAACATTCAGATTTCTCAGAAAACCCAGTCAAAGAGATAACACATTGGCCTCCCGAATACATGACAAACTACTGAAACACCCATGTAACCAATCATTTCCCTTCCCCCGAAAAAGGGGAAAAAACACCCTAAAACCGAATTGACCACCTGATAAAACCAAACAAAAGCCAGACGAGCTAGCTGTTACAATCTGGCCCAATACCCAGTTATACAAGCACCCATCTCGTGAAAGTGAATCCAATCACTGGGTGCCACGTACTTCCAAGGTAATTGCGCCTGGGTAGAGTCTCATCGTCACTAGCTCTGGGGCTCTTGGAAATACTGCCAGTCTCAGATCTCTGGTCTGATGCTCTTCCTTTGGCCATTGGAGGCCACCGTCCAGCTGCCTTAGAGCTCAAAACCAGTGTCTGAGTTCCCCCAAGCTCCCAGACACCTACACACACTCTGCCAGAGCTTCACCTAGGCTAGGAGTCTAATTGAACCCCTGTAA
>SCPV02097515.1:0-16891 GCA_004028625.2 Cuora amboinensis | reverse complement strand
GTTCTGACTCTAACTCCCTGGTTTAGTGTTCGGTGTGTTTTAACTCCCTTAAATTCCTAACCTTTGGCGTTTGTTGAGATATTAACAATTTAATGCTGTAGAGACTAGGCATGCGTATATATTAAAAGGTGTCTAATTTCTAGTTGTTAGACAAAGGGGGTGGGTTGCTCAAGTAAATGATCTATGATGTAATAAAACTGTCTATATAGGCTAGTACTAAGCTGTAAAAGGGGGATGGTTCTTTTTCGGATACAGGCTGTTCTTTACTGATGCGTGCACTTGTCAATAAAGAACTTTTAATCGGACCTTGCTGGTGTTGCCTGTCACTCTGCGGTCAGACAACGAACATCTCTGTCGGGGTTCGAGTCCCTGACAGTAGGAGCCCCCTCTGTGGCTGAGGAGGCCAGGACCATTGTGGAACTTCCCTGAACCAGCTGCCAGTATATTTTAGGTCAGATTGTAGCATCCCCTCAGTCACATTTACCACAGTGACATCGAGATTTCTCTTGGGGAGTCTGTGTCAGCCTCTCACCGCTCAGAGTTGCTGTGATTCACCATCTCCCTGTAGTAGAAGGAATAGACTGAGACTGGAAATCCTGCTGCAGGCCCCAAATGTGTCCCCAGTCCCCCAGTTCTGCTGTTTTCACTGTGATGAATTTCTGGTTCTCGTCTCTCCAGTCTCCTATTCAGATGACTCAGTGGCGAAGCTGCAGTATTACACCGGGGACAGCGAGGGGGAAAATGATCCTGGATCAGAACAAGGTAATGAGGGAGGGACAGACTCAGGCCAAGAGACCCAAATCTGGGCAGAGAACAGAATTTCTATCACACTTTCTGTCATCACAGCCATTTCCCCTCTCACGGTTACCATTTTACACAGTCGGGTCTAATCCCATTGAACAGGATTTCTGCCAGAATATGGGGATGGGAACATGTGACCATCTCCTAACCACACACACCTGGGAGTGGCTCCCAGCAGCCTCCCCAGATGAGAGGAGGAGATGGGTCAGTCTCTTTGAGTGGAAAGTGTCAGTGCCCAGCAGGGCTCCTCTCTCATCTCTGAGAGAGAGGAGAAGATTGTCCTATGTTATAATTACAGGTGGGCTCAGCCCAACTCACTGATCCAAACACACCAGAACTTTTCAGGAGCGGGGATTTGCAGATTCTGACCCCAGCTCTAGATCTCAGTTTTGGGGCTGGCATCTGTCACTGTAACAGGCTGAAGCAAAACCCTGGATCTGAACTTTGTGGCCTGGGCCCATTTCTAAGTATAAATGAGGCGGCATTTTTACCCCAGCTGCTCTCAAGGAGTCCATGAATTTGGGCCCTTTGGAAGTTTAGCCTGTGGCTGAGGGAGGAGACACTGAGCAGATGAGCCAGTTCTGCTGAGAAGCTGGAGCTCTGCCAAGCTGAGCCCTGGGCTGCCTGAGAGGCTAGTGGAGAGCAGGAGCTCACAAAGGATCAGGCCAGGCTTTAATTGCTGCAGAGGGGAGGTTCCTCCTCCCCAGTGTAACAGGAAAATTCAAACCCATCTGCAGAGATCAGCTGGATTCACACAGGTTGGCTCTTGTCTGGCAGCTCCCATGTTCCAACCTGTTATCTCAGCACAAGCCCAGATCCTGCTCCCACTGAAACACATACAAGAGCTGCTGTTGGATTCTGTAGAGACAGGATTGGCCCCTAGTTATTTCTGGGACTCCTGTTTTATTGTCGTTCTCTGACTTGTGCCCTCTCACCATGGGCCCCCTGCGACTTCCCTCTCATGTGCCATGATACACAGCTCTAGTTATAAGGGCCACCTGCGCTGAAGAGACGCTGCTGCTCGTGCCAGGGGCTGAGTGTGGTGTTTGCTGTTTCAGAGGGAGTTTCCCTGAGGGGGTCTCAGCTGGATTACGATGACATGGAGGAGCCTGCCTTGAACGATGTCCCCCAGACTCCAGACGGCCGAGGTGAGCAGTGAATCCACCTCCTGGAAGCAACGTCACCTTGACGAAAAACTAACTGTATTTCCCAGTAGAGACAATAGTGATTTGATAAGAAAACCATAAAGTTCACCCACCAGTATTGTCTATTGGCGTAACACTGGGGGTGCTGAGCAGGTGCATTACAAGAGCTGTGTGGAGCCCCAGGGGTAGGGAAGCGTATGATGTCCTAGGTCATGACAGAGGCCCATTGCAGGGATGGAAGGAGCAGTTTGCTCAGGAGCTGCCCATGCGGTACATGGCTCAGGTCACTGCCCTGTGACCCACACTGCCATGAGCACTAGGGTTACTCACTATTTGTAAAGACAACGCACCGAAGCAGAGATCTTTACATAGCAGCAATGGTCCCTGCCAGCCTTTCCTGACATGCAGCTATTGCAGCTTATATACATCTGAGTCAGACATGCTGTGACGGGGATGGATGGGACAGAAATTTTACACCCAAGGGCCCATGTCCCACCCTTATTAGCTGGCTCAGCTCCCAGTGGTGTCAGTACGTCGGAGACACATGGCAGTTTATGATGTAAACTTTATCAGGAGAAAGCACTGAAAAGACATTTTAAAATAATGTCCAGTGTAGGAGGCCAGGAAAAAAATCTGGATAATTCCAAGTTATTTACATTTGTAATTATTGTAACCAAATGCCTTGTGGAGCAATCCCTCTGGGCTAGATCTCAGTCACCTCTTTCTAGAACTCCCCCTTCCCCTCGTCATCTGGGAGCTCTAGGATCCACTCAACCAGCTACTGAAATGTATCAGATCAATGTGATATGTGAAACCCCTCAATCTGAGGGTTCCAGAGGAGTCTCCTCTTACCACCCTAGAGGGTGGAAGTGCTGATAGAGCCCCAGGGACTAGTGAAACTGGTGCATCTGCAGCTTGTAGTTTATTTCTACCTTCACTGTGAATATTCTCTTAATTACTTTCATCTTCACGTCAGATGCCCCTGCCCTGCCTGGAGATGTCACAGGGGATGGTTATGATGATGCCAGAGAAGTGTCTGAGCCTGAAGACCGTAGCCTGGCTAGTCATGAAACTGGTTTTCAAAGCCTCTCTGATGTGCAGCACACCTTGCTGTGCTCTACTAACCACCCTGGTGTCTGGCTGCTTGTAATCAGTGGCCAGGCACTTTGCCTCAACCTCCCACCCCGCCATGAACATCTCCCCCTTACTCTCACAGATATTATGGAGCACACAGCAATAACAATGGGAACGTTGGTTACACTGAGGTCTGACCTAGTCAGCAAACAGTGCCAGCGAGCTTTTAAAGTGCATGACAGTGAGCTGAGTGGGCTCCATGCTTGCCGTGGTATGGCCTATGCATGGGTAACCCAGGAAAAAAGGCACGAAATGATTGACAGTTGTTGCTTTCATGGAGGGAGGGGCAACTGACGACATGTACCCAAAACCACCCGCAACAATGTTTTTGCCCCATCAGGCATTGGGAGCTTACCCCAGAATTCCAATGGGCGGCAGAGACTGCGGGAACTGTGGGATAGCTACCCACTGTGCACCGCTCCATCAGTCGATTCTAGCCACAGTAGTGAGGACGCACTCCGCCGACTTAATGCACTTAGTGGGGACATACACAATCGATTGTATAAGATTGATTTCTGAAAATCTTCTATAAAATCAATTTAATTTCATAGTGTAGACATACCCTTGGACTCAATGCCCTACTGTCTGTAATATTTAGTGAGAGTTGGATGTTGATTTTTTTTTAAATTGGTACATGTACTTGTGTGGCGGGCAGAGGAGGTGTCAGTTACTATGGATACAAAGAAAGGGGCCACAATCAAGTAAGTTTGAGAACCACTGCTGTAAAGTGCACTCCACCTTGCTCTGCAGCCGCACACAACCATGGAATGGATCCACTGACTGTATTTCTCCCCTTGGTATTTTCAGATTGGAGTCTGCACTCGCTAAGGGGTGAAGTTGTCTCTGGTATGGAAAAGGAAACCCCGTCCCTGCCTCCTGGAGACACAGGTTATGATGATGTGGGACATGGTGACTCTGGGGGTTCAATATCATAACAATTTGATTGGACAAAATAACCCCATGATGATGTAAATGCCTCTTTTTCTCAGAAATGATGCCCAGAGAAAGTCCCTTCCTAGTTGATAGCCAAAGCAGGTGTTTTTATCGGATTTGTGTCAAGTTGCAGGAAATACAAGAGTGAGTGGGAAAAGGTTCATAAGCTTTCTTTGTATAATTTTCCATTGTTTGGAGAGAGTTTCCTGCTTTTTTATGCCTATAATTTCTTCAGCTTGACTTTGTGTCTTTTTCATATTAAATCGTTTCTGAAAGTCTTCCCCTTAGTGGATGTTTTTCTTGCCAGATGAAGTGTGCAGTTTCCAGGGCTCACCACAAGGAAAGGCTGAGATTAAACAAACCAGGAGACAAGGGAAGGCCACCTCTGGGTATGGCTGGCTGTTTGGTAGGAAGCTGGGTTTACACATCAGGCATGTGGTAAAAGTGAGAAACCAGCTAGAGAACATTCTGAGATGAGCAACACGGTTGTCCCTGAAGCAAATTCAGATCTGAAACTTTCATTGAATCCAAGGAGATAAATGGGAAATTATCCTGGGTAATTCACACCTGAAATTAAACAAACTGTGAAAAGATTTCTCGATTAGCAATAAATGCAAAGGATGAATATTTCTGCTAGGACTATAAATGAATTCTATAGAAAATAATGACAAGAGGAGGGTTAATAAGAATCTGGATTTCCACTAAACCAATAAGGCTACAACAAGTAACAAGTCATTGAGTTGTTACTAGAAACCCATGTAAAACTGATCATGTTCACACAATGGCAAGTTTATTTCCATGACAATCTACATATATAGTTTAAAATCGATGCTGACCAGTGGAGAAGCCAGAAGTGTTCTCTTGATGAACTCTCAGTGAAATCAATACCAAAACACATCCAGAGGATGTCACTATTTCACAGAAATGTCTGTCTTTCCTTTACCACAAATCCTGCATTCAGTTGGGTCAGTTCATAACTCTAGAAGGTGTGATGGGGCAAGGCCAGATGGCTACAGTAAAGTAGTAAGGAACAGGTATGTTAGCCCCAGGCCAACCAAATCCCTAGTACCATGGTAACCAAATGGCAGTTGCTCCAGGTTAATCAAGACACCTGGGGCCAATTAAGATCTTCCTAGAAGGCAGTGGAGATAGCTACATTGATTGGGCCACCTGAAGCCAATCAAGGGCTGGCTGGAACTAGTTAAAAGCCTCCCAGATAGTCAGTGAGATTAGTGTGTGAGGAGCTGGGAGCAAGAGGCGCAAGGAACTGAGTGTGTACTGTTGGAGGATTGAGGAGTACAAGCATTATCAGACACCAGGAGGAAGGTCCTGTGGTGAGTATAAAGAAGGTGTTTGGAGGAGGCCATGGGGAAGTAGCCCAGGTAGTTGTAGCTGTCATGCAGCTGTTACAGGAGGCACTATAGACAGCTGCGATCCACAGGGCCCTGGGCTGGAACCCAGAGTAGAGGGCGGGCCCGGTTCCCCCCTAAACCTCCCAACTCCTGATCAGACACAGGAGGAGTTGAACCAGACTCTGGGTTCCACCGGAGGGGAAGATCACTGAGGTGAGCAAATCCGCCAATAAGCGCAGTACCCACCAAGGTATAGGAGGAACTTTGTCACAAAGGACAGATTGGAAATAGAAATGTTGAGAGAAGGTGCTTACCCATACGCAAAGTACACAGCTGCGTAGGGCACCAGGAAACTTGGGGCACCACATGCTGCTTCAGCCCCTGTCCCGCCTCTTCCTGCCCCTGCTCCACCCCAGCTCTGCCCCCACTCTCCCCTTCCCCAAAGCCTCCGCCCCTGCCTCTTCCTGCCCCTGCTCCGCCCCCACTTCGCTGAGGACTGCAGCAGGGCCATGTCTGCACTCACCAGCGGCAGGAAGTGCAGCAACCCAGCCCCAGCCGCACCGCCAGTGAGTGCTGGGTGGTGTTTCCCCCATGCCCCCCAAGCCAGATCCCCTCTGGAGGCCTGGGTCCCCCCCACAGGGAGGAGGGGGTTGCATAGGGCCCCAGAATAACTTCGGATGGCCCTGATCCTACCTAGCTAATATGTTAAGCTTAGTTTGCATTTTTATTTATTAACTAAGTAATCTGCTTTGATCTGTTTGCTATCACTTATAGTCAGTGTAAATCTATCTTTTTGTAGTTGTTAAACTTATATTATGTTTTAGTCCAAACCAGTGTGTGTTTGACTTAGGTGTCTGGGGGGAAATTTCAGCTTGGTTACTATAAGTCTACATGGTCCTCCTCACATTGAGTGAGAGGCGGACCGGGTATTAAACCCATATACTGGTCAGATTTGAGCAGGGCAGGAGGGTACTGCTCTGGGGTCCTAGGCTGGGAAGCTGGGGGTTAGAGAGCCTGTGCGCTCCTACCTGTGTAATGCTGGTGAAAGTGCAGGCTGGAGGGCTTTGCAGCTTGTCACAGCAGCATAGTGTGAGAGGGAGCCCAGGCTGGTGGATCAGAGGTCTCAGTGGTACCCCAGTTCCAGGTGGCACCTCTGGGGGAACCTGTCAGAACCCCATCACAGGGTCTCACACAGAGCTAATTGTTAATTCCCTGATGGAAGGCCTTTCCATTTAGCCAGGCTGCTTTGTCAAGATTAAAACATTCTGCAGAGACGGTTCCTGCCAGCTCGCTTGTCCAGCTCCCCAGTAGCTCACCTGGTAGGCTGACAGGTAGCTGAGACCATGGAAGTTCTTGGAATGTGATCTCCCAAGTTCCCAGTCTCATGGCTCATTGTAGCCTGAGCTTCCAGGGGTTCCAGGATCTGCAGCTCTGTGGCAGACAGCCATACAGGCTACCCCTGAACCAGGGATCCTGTAGTTTCCAGGTTTGCAGCTCGGGGGCTGCCAGTCAGGCAGACTGTCCCTGAGTCAAGGATCCAGGGGCTTTCCCTTTCATAGAGAATTTCAAAATATTTGGTTTTCATTCCAAATCGTATAGAAACCAAACCTCAAAATATCAAAATCCCCTGGAAAATGGAATGACCTTTTTCTGCACTGCTCTAGTCACCTGTATTGTAAGCCTGACTCTCCTTTCATGATCACAGGTGTAAATCAGGAGTAAGTCCATGAAAGTCAGTGGAGCAACCTCAATTTACAACACTTCAGGCTCTTTCTATTGACTTTAGTGAAATTACTCCTGATTCTCATCTGCGTGAGAGGAGAATATGGCCCATAGGCTACATAACCCATTATTTTTCCTGTAACCAAGTGGTGATTTATGTAGCTTTATGTATAGTTTTAATTTAAAACTAGGTGAATAACTGTGTTTTCTGGTTTGCTGGCCCTTCCTGAAAATAAACAAAAATTCAGATTGAGTTGGACCAAAAATAATGTCTTTTGGGGATTTTGGAAACTTTTGGCAAATGAATAGTTACGTATTCATTGGCATGAGGACTGGAACCTAGGTGTCCCGCCTCCTAAGTGAGTGCCCTACCAGCAGTCTACAAAGTCCATTCATTATTTTTTTTAAATCTATCTCTGTGGCCCAAGGAATATAGACATGTTTATACACAGTGGATTAGCTTCTAGAGGTGAGACTGACAGAGCACTATCCCTGCCTAGCTAATAGTCTGGGGTTTAGGGCCCTCACTTGGGATGTAGGAGACCCAGATTCAAATCCCTGCTCTGGGAGCAGAGAGTTGATCCCAGGTGTCACTACTGCTAAGTGAGTACCCTAATCAGTGGGCTATGGGTGTATGGAGGGGAACCCCCACCCCTACCTCTGGGTTTTGTTAATGGAGCCTAAATTCTCTGCTGAATTTATCCCCAAAAATCAAAATGTTTCACTTTGACATAATCCAAAGTATTTGAATATTGCCTGTTTGTTTGTTTTTGACTGAACAATTTGCAGAAATCGACACAATTTGCTGTTTAGCAACAAATCGCTACATTTGTTGGTTGAAGTAAATCTGCATCTTCACCAACTCGTAATTTAAATACAGCTGGTGAAATAGCCATGCTGTTTCAGTCTGTCTTTATAGCTCTTACCTGTCAACTGTAACATTATATATACGTAAAAGCACACATTCTTTTATATGTGTGTGTGTGTGTGTGTGTGTGTGTTTGTAAAACATATAAGTGCTCCCCAAGGAGTTTCACTGTAAGGAAAAGTGCTCTCAGATCAGGATGAGCTCCTCATACTTTAAACAAGACTTGCAAATTTTTCCCCTTGGTCTGTGATAAACTTCATGTCCTGGAATTTGCATGAACTACAGAAAGGAGTGGGGCAGGGAGAAAAATCTATCCCTTTGTTTTCCATTTTTGAACAAAATTGTTTTTTTTTATAACCCCAGCTATAGAGGAAAGCAGGACGAGTAGGCAGCAAATGTACTGGGCCTGATTCTCCTGTCACCAATGGGGGTGTAAAACTGGACTGACTCTGCTGAAATAAATGGAGTTTTACCTTAGTGAAAAACGGGAGTGTAAGCGAGATCAAGATTAAGCTTGGTGAGGCTGAAGGGATGATGAGCTTTCAGGTCTCCTGCCACCCCACCCCGAAAATATATTTGGAAATGGCTGACACTAGTGCAATGTGGTCTATTCCAAAGGTAAAAACTTGCTCTTCAGTAGTATTTTTGAGCCTCAAGGGAAAGTCATTTCTGGTAAGACAAGTTTAACAACAGCCAGAGACAGGGTGACCTCTTCCATCAAAGCAGTCAGCATTGCAGAGAACGTGGATTTAATTGGAATGTACCAATGAGAAGAATGGTCTTGTAACTAAGAGGATCAAGAGATGTGGGCTCTGCCCCTGCCTGCCACAAACCACTTGGATGACCTTGGCCAAGACACTTAGGCCGAAGTTTTCAAATCTGGGCACTTAAAGAAGTAAAAGGAGCATGTCTTAAAACCAGGCCACTTGTTCAAGTGCTTCATTTTATACCCCCCCACACTGTCAGTAACGAAGGCCTAGAACTATTGGGAACCCAGGGATGGGTGGGTGCATCCCTGCCCACAGCTGAAGACGTAGAGACCCCTCATCATGGGACTCCCTTCCTAGCAATAACAGAAGCACAGCAGGATGACAAATATGTCTCTGATCCTGGGGTCCAAGCCAAGGGGAACACCCATCCAGGCTATATGCCAGGACCCCATCACCCTCCCTGTTCATTTCACACTCACAGATCCTCTAGTGGGAGGGGAGAATAAAGGGCAGAAAGTGAAGGTGCCCCTGGGGGAAAGGCTCTAGGCTGGGACCCAGTCCACTTCCCAGATCTACACCCAGGAATGTGTGACCAGAACCACAGCCCTTCCCCTACGTCTCAGTTCCCACCTGCCAGATGGGGAGGATCCTTCCCTGCCCCAGAGTGTTAGGAAGGGAAGTTTCATTCCTGGCTGGGAAGGGTTCAGATACCAGGTGGGTGGATTGGGCCCCAGGTGGGGGATGGTCAGATATTTGCTGCATCAGGGGTGACACGGGGCCATGGGAAGGTCTGAGCAGTGACGACGGATTAGAGGCTCCATGTCAGGCCACCCCTCCCAGACTGCAATGGCTATTGAGCATAACCCCTGGCTCTGCGGATGCTCTCATTTCTGGGCCAGCCCCACAGCCTGATTCTTCCGAACCAGTATCTCACCAGGGCCCAGCTCCAGGGGTCAAAATGGGGCATGGTGTTGAGAGTGAGGTGCTTGGGCTTGGTTTCTTTCAGTGTTGTGGGCTCTATGGCCACTCCCCCCGGCCCTTCCACCCCAGGCACAGTGAGACAGAGCAGTACCTGCGGCATGGAGTGGGAGCTTCTGGTCATGCAAAGGCGGGGCCCTTCAAGGCTGTCCCACGGAGCACAACCCCTGCAGTGCTTTGGGCACCTGGCGCAAGCACCTGATTTTAAATAGCTGGGCCATGACCTTCGCTGTAATGTCCTCCTGCTGCAAGGGAACAAGGCTCAATCAGAGACTCCGACACCCACGAGAACGAAGGGTATTAATGGCACTGGGAGCCAGCAAAATTTTCTCCCCATGTCTGAGGGAAGCATTCCTCCACCCAACCCCTGACACGAAATCTTGTCTGTTCTCTAGTGACTTCAAACCCTCTCCCACCATTGTGGAATGAACTCCTGCCCCCAGTCCTCTCATCGTCCCCCGTGAGAGCTTTTCTACCTTCCAACTCAGCGGGAATCCAGCTCCGCTCCCCATAATCCCCTCAGTCACCCTCACCCCCTCCAGTTGAGGGGTTGGGAGACTTTGGGCAGTAGTGCCGTGGGATGAGAGGAAGTGGATACCTTTCCCCAAGGGATCCACCAGTCCTTAACATGATGCCATGTACAGTAGCTCTGGTGAATGAGGCACTTAAGCAGATTCTGCTGACTGACTCCTCCAGTTCTCCCAGAGCAGGTGGTGGCTGGGATAACATATCAGAGCACTAGGAACCGGCCTGAGGCCCTGAGGGTTAGAAAAGGCTCACAGAGGTGGCTAGGGGAGTTTGCAGCCCCTAGCATGAGCAATGGCTGTGTGTCATGTTGACATGATGCATGTTAGGAAATAGCCTTGCTGGAGAGTTGAGTCTGCACTGCTTTGAGCTGCTCAGGGGAAAAGCTGGCACCTCCCAATGGCATCTGCCTGGGTTCATTCTCTTCTTGCTCCCTGGTCAGCGCATTGGGATGGGATGGGAGTGATTTTCAATGACCTGGAGGTGAAAGGCCCTGGGAGTCCCTCCCCAGTTGATTCCTCTTTGGTTACCTCTTCCCCTATCAGCTGACTAGCTTCCCCCAATATGTGATCACCAGCCCAGCATGGCTGACATGGAGCTTGGGGTTGTGTATGGCCAGAAGGAAGAGGAGATGGGAATCCATCAACATTCTCCCTTCAGCTCTCCACCTCCCCCGGGCCAGAGCTCTGCTCCCACCCCTCTGTAGGAGGCGCTGGGGGAGAGGAGCGAGAGCCCTCTTTCTCTTTGCCCCCAAGGGAGCTTGGAGCAAAGGGACCAGGGCAAGGGCCCTCTATGAGCACCTGCTGCCTCGCTGCTCCAGAATAACAAGGGCCCTGAGTCCAGGCACAAATGTGCCACTCAGGGGTCAATGGAACACAGTCACTTATGGAGCCAGGGGGGACCAATTAGCCAGAGGATGAGGAGCTTGACTCAAGCCCCGACTCTGCAGGATGCTGGGGTCAAAGGTCACTTAGTCAACTCCAGGCAGGGAGGTGGCGAATTCGAGCAGGGCAGCGCTGCTCTGTATGGCCCTGGCTCTCTCCTGGGTGTTTTTTGACTGGAGAGAGAAATGGACATGCTGCGGGAGAAGGAGGCAGGGGAGGGTCAGCGGGCAGGCGTACATGCTCTACAAATGAGCCTGCCCCCCTCCCCAAGGGGCTGAGACTTTGTGCTCAGGGTGGAATAGCCGAGCCCTGGCCGCAGAGCTTGAAAAGGGGGTTCATGACACTGCCCACATCTTGCTGGGCACAAGCTCCTTGTCTCTCCACGCTGGGACAATGGTCAGTCGTGGGGCTGGTCTATTTGCTCTGAACCCCTGATCCATGAACAACACGTCAGGATCAAGGCACATGCCCTGGATCCCAGACCCCAGCTGCAAAGGCCTTGGTAGGATGGATGGAATGGCCGTGAGGACAATCCCTCCGGGAACTGCAGTGTCCCTAGTACAGAAGAGCTGATTCCCTGAGGCTTCTCCTGTATCTCAGGAGCTCTCTAGAGAGGAGCTAGTGACTTTTCTCAGAGGCCCATGTCCTGCATCTCACAGCGGTTTCAATCTCTCAGTCCCCAAACAGGCCTGGTGCTCACTGTTAGTGCTTAATGCAACCATGCAGAGCTATGGCTGACAGTCCCAGCTCTTTCCCCCTGCACTGGCAGCTCTGGGAACGTGTGGCCAGCTGAGTCCAAGGTGGGAGGACACAATGGAAACATGGCTCTTCAGGTCTCTTCTTTGCAGCCCTCCCATGGAGCTAAGAGGAAATTCTACCCCAGACCGTCCCATTCTACTCACCTCCAGGAGCTGCTGCAGCTTCTCCATGGTGGGGTTCTCTGTCAGCTGGCCCCTGAGGATGGTGTCCAGGATCCGCGAATAGCGGTTGTGCAGAGCCTGCAAGAAGAGGGATCACCTGTCAGACATGGGGCTACACCAGTCAGGAGACAATTAGGAGGGTTTTCCAGGAGCCCTGGCAAGACTCAAAAGGCACATCCTGGCCTCTGCCATTCACATCACTCCAGGGACACTTAGCAAGAGTTCATGGCCGGATGCCTGCTGCCTCTTCAATCCTTGCTCTTAGCAGTTCTCTGTGCAGGGCCCGGTACCCAGCAGAGTATGGACCAGCCAAACTGCAATGGGTGGGAGGTAGGATCCCTGGGAGAGTCCAGGCAGGAAATCAGAGAATGAGGAGAGGAGGAAAGTCTGGGATCAGCCAGGGAAAGGTAACGCAATCCCCTCTGGAGGGAAGGGGCCCTCCCTGACAGTTTGTCCCAGGCCTGTTCCCAGCTCTGCTCACCCTCCCCTATTCTCAGCAGCTCCATCAAAGTGAGGGAGCAGGGACCAGCACCTGCTTCTGCTCCTGGGACACAGAAGTAGAATCCGGACCTACCCGGAAGTGGGTGGTGTCGTTCCCAGTGCCCATGGCAAAGATTCTGTGGAGAACAGCCCCCGGGAGGCGTGATTCCAGCTCCAGGGCAAGTGGCGGCTTCAGTTTGCTGGCAGGAGAGAGGAGCCTGTCATACACTTTGCAGCACCAGCGTGGTGCTGGCACTGCCATGGACATGACCCCCTCCCCCACAGTGATCCCCTCCCTGCGGACACTGTAACGTTACTGGAGTGAAATCAACCCCCCAGCCAGGAAAGAGGGGGACGTTCCTGCCTCCTGTGCTGAGGGATGGGAACAGCCACAGCTGGGGGTAACCTAGCCAGAGGAGGATCTGTGACTCCCGGCTCTGGGCCTGATCAGCACCAGGGTTAGGGCAGCTGGATGGGAGGGTCCTGGTACCTGAGATTGTAAACCATGGCCATGGAGCTGGACATGATGGAGTTTGGCTCGGATACCACAGGAAGATTTTCAATCAGCTCCTGGGAGATTTCAAGGAAACAAAATTGTGTGTGAGACTCAGGCCCCGCAGACCCACAGGCACTTCCCAGGGAGGAGGCCAAAGTGCTTTGCAGAAACAGCCAGTGTCACCCCCACCCCCAACCAGCTGGGCCCCCATTCGTCCCATCCATCAAACTTTCTTCCCCTTCTCCCACCCAATTCCTCCCTCCCCTCCCCTCTGGGCTTACAATTCCCCCACTGCCAGCTCCCGATCAGTGTCAAAATTATCCCTTTCCCTGTCCCCCCAGCCTTCAGCCCCAGGAACCCCTGTCCTCTGCTTCCCCCTCCGGCCCCACTAACTCTTTCTCCCATGTCTGGATCCCTCACACCAGGGGCCGGGCACGGGGTCCCACTCACCGCAATGCTCTCCACAAGGGCTGCTTTTGAAAGTGGGGCTCCAGGGTGTCCCGCCTCTGCTGCTGTGTCGAGAAACACAGACTCGGGACAGCTTGGAGGAAGCGAAGCTGTTTGGCCCTGTCCTCCACCAACTAGGAGTCGGGTCGGGGAGAGAGAGAGAGAGCCTCAGAGCTCAGGACCTCCATGGGGTTGGACAGGGAAAGCTGCCCCCTTCCCGAAACCAGTGTCACCCTGCACAGACAGGAGTTGTAACTTGGACAGTGTCTGCGGGGAACGGACACCTTGGTCTGTGTGGGACAAGTGTCCCCACTTTGGGGTGCCAGATAACAGAGGATATGTGTCCCCCCATTGGGGGTGAGGGATTCTCTGGTACAAGACCCCCTGCCTGGGTGGGGATGGAACAAGGAGAAGGACAGACTCGGTGGTAGCTCAGCTGGGGGATTTTTGTACCTCATCTCTGCCCTGGAGGTGCTGCTGGATCACCATGATGGTGTCTTGTTCAGGGGAAACCTTGTCCTCCTCCTCCTCCTCCTTCTCTTCCTCCTCAACCCACTCTTCCTCTTCCTCCTCCTCAACCCACTCCAGCTGGGCACTGGGTGTCTCTGCACCAGGGAGGGAAGGAGAAAGTATCATCCCTTCTGCTGCTGGGGGGATGCAGTGGACAGAGAAGGCTCCATGTTTCCCTCTTCTCTGTAAGGAGCCCCATGGCAGCAAGAGCCCCACCCTGCCCCTCCCAGAGACACCCTCAGCCCCATCAGTCTCAGGGCCCCGTGGCAGTCAGCCCCCCTCCCCAAACACCAGGGGAGGCTGGAGCTCCCCCAACTCCGTCCAACATCCCCTGCCGAGGGGCGTGGCTGTGCCATCCCCACTAGTGTTAGAGAGGCTCACATGGGTCAGTCCCAGTGCCTTGGGAAGCCGATGGGCACAGGGTGTTACTAGTCCCCCCCCTGCCCCTGTCCTCCTCCCTTTCCCCTGGGTCTCCCCTGCAAAGAGGGAGCCTTTAAACTCAGGGCTGCCAGACCCCACAGAGGAGCTGCTGGTGTTTGTCCCAGAGTCGCCCATCTCCTGCTCTGGGCTTGTGGGTGGGTCCTCAGCGGCCAGGGTGGTGGACGGCTCCTGCTGGGACCTGGGGCACAGCTCCTAGCTCCTTGGCTTCCTGTGAATGAAGCCCCAGAGCTTCCTTGCCTGGCTCTTGCCCACTCCTGGCTCTCTCCTCCATAGCTGAACCCGGGGCCACCTCCATTTCGGCCCAGAAGGTGCCTCAGGGTCAGCTATGGGAGCTGGTGTCTTCCTCCTCCTCCAGAATGCCAGAGAGCTCCTCCGTTTAGCCTGGCCACAAGCCTCTTCCCCACCCGTGGGGACAGAGGGGCCGCTCTCCTTCTGGCAAGCTGACTGCTGGTTTCCTCAGGCTCTGGAGCCACCTGCCCGGCCTTCCTCCTCAGCATCCGCTTCAGCCGCTCCATCCTGGAACTGAGTGGGGAGCAGCCATGAGTCTGGGTTCAAAGCAGCCTCTCATTAACGAGCCTGCCTGCTCCCCTGCCCACATCCCCTCTGCTGAGGCAATTTCTCCTCCCCACACATCCCACCCCAGGGCACAGGAACCCTCAACCTAGGCAACGAACTCTGACAAGGGACGGGCTGGGAGCCCTTTTGGTGGGATATTCCCACCACACTGGGGATGGCTCTGGAGAGCTCCACTTACTTGCTCTAGATAGGATGGAGCTGGATGTCATATGCTTGGTGTTGGTCCTTCCTTTACCCTCCTCCTGAATCTCCCACACCCAGGTGCTCTGGAAAGTGTGCTGCACAATGCCCTGCCAGCAGGGCAGGAGGTAGAAACCAGGAGATCAAAAGTGGCTGTGAAAACAAGACAATTTTATTGCCAGGGGATGGATAAACTCCGGTCAGCAGCCGGGGGTTCACAACACTGACCGACGACCAGCAGGACACCTCCCATCTCAAGGTCTCCTAGTACCTCATTCACATTCCTGAAGCGTGATGGCCCAAGGGCTGCAGGGCAGTTTCCCCAGCCCCACTGATGGAAACAGAGGCCTTGGCAGGAGAAGCCGCTGCCTCAGGGTTGCACTAAGAGTCAGGGACAGAGCTGGGAATGGAGCCCAGGAGTTCTTTGTCCAGGCTCCCGCACTAACCACTAGAGGAAAACTCCCTTCCAGAGCTAGGAAGTGCCAGCGGGATTCTATGCCCAGTGAGTGTGGCTCTGAGTGTGACCTGTTGTAGTGACTGACAGATTTGCTACTTGTCCCCCATCCAAACCAATAACACATCTCTGTGTTGGCAATCATGAGTTAGACCTTGTCAGCACCCCTCTGTCTCCCACAGCCATCAGGTGTTCCTTGGATTACGGAGGCTTGGACGGTAACAGGAAGAAAGAAATGGGAGAAAAGAGAAAATGAGACAAGAGGGAAGGAGGAACAGGGAAGCAAAAAGGGACAAATTTCAAATGCCCCCAGCCAGTCACAGATTCATAAATTCCAAGCCCAGAAGGAACCACTCTGGTCTGACTTTCTGTTTCACATCAGCCATAGAAAGTCCCTCAGAATAATTCCCAAGGGAAATGGAGGATATTTTTTTAGAAAACCACCCAATCTTGATTTTAAAAAAGGCCAGTTGTGGAGGATCCAGCACAACCCTGGGTGAATTACTTCAAACCTTGACTATTAAAAATGCTCCTCTTCTTATTTCCAGTGTGAATTGGTCTAGGCTTCAGCTTGCAGTCATTGCCTGCTCAGAACCTTTATCTGCTAAAGTGAAGAGTCCATTAGTAAATATTTGTTCCCTTAGGCTTATCTCTTAACCTTCTCTGTAATTGAGCTCCTGTAGTCTGTCAGCACAATGAATGTTTTCTAATCCTTTAATTATTCATGTGGCTTTTCTGTGAACCCTGTCCAATTTATCAGCATCTGGCTCAAACTGTGGACACCAGAAGTGGACACAATATTCAAGGAGTGGTTGCACCAGTGCCCAGTAAACAAATATGGAACCTCACTATTTCTACTTGAGATTCTGCTATGTACGGCTCCAAGGGTCACATTTGCCTCTTTGGCCATAGCTTCTCACTGGGAGCTCATGGTCAGCTGATTATCCCCCATGACCCCAAGTCTTTTTAAGGGTCGCTGTATCCCAGGATAGAGTCCCCCATCTTGTACATAGAGCCTATATTTTTTCTTGATCTTCTACACAGATGACTTCCTTCAACAAAATCCACACAGATATGAAGAAACCTACAAAGAATTTCCTCCACACCAATCCTCTCTTGGTCCACACAGAGAGACCGTGAGATGGAGGCTTGCTGCAGCAAGGCTACAGGGATCTCCGAGGTTCCCCCTGCCCCACATCCCTGTCCTGCCTGGCTGTTGTCAAGGGAGCTCTGTGAGGTCACAGCTGTTGTGTATTTGGTTGTCATGGTTTTTGTTGCTATGGCAACGGAGTTAGATTATTATGGGTTAGCTCAGCCAGCTTCAGCCGGCTGAGT
>SCPV02097510.1:0-11140 GCA_004028625.2 Cuora amboinensis | reverse complement strand
TGATCCCAGGCTTTGAGATCTATGAGAACCTTGAGCTGTCAGCAGAGACCCAGGGCAGCTCATTGTAAGGGCTGACACCACAATCATCATCAGCTGTGGATGCCTTGGTAGGAGGAGGAGCCAGGCTGATCTCCAGGTGGACAGGGAGTTTCAGCAGCTGCAGCTGATCAGTGGGTAAAAGCAGGGCTGTAGTGAACATGCTGCGCTGGCAAACCACACTCGTGTTTATTAAATTTACTCCTGGCTTATCTTAAGGTAAAGCAATGCTCAGGTTATTGATTAAGCACAGACTAGGCAATAGCGCACGTAGCCCCTCCAATAGCTCACGTAGTCCCTTCACCAATTATGATATATTGCACAAGGGGATATAGCTATGGGTGAACCAATCAATATGTTACAAGTAACTATGATCTCATGCTCTTTGATCTAATTACTAATAAAAACCCGAGCTCAAGAGGGCTCGGGACGCCTGCTTGACAAATCTCTTGACTCCGCGTCTCCTTGATCCCAACATCTGGTGACCCCGACGTGATTCACCGGATCCCGAGGACCCCTGCTCATCCGACTGGAATAGTCTAGGTGCATCCGCTGGAAACAGCCACTCGTGAGTCTGGGGGGCGATTTATCAGTGCCACAAAAGGCTCATGCTAAGGAATTATTTAAGCTCATTGAGGGGAGCGGTTGCCCAGCGGTTACGCTGCGGCATGTAGAGGATTTTGTTAAGGAAATAGAATGTCAATGCCCCTGGTATCCCGAAGAGGGGTCCCTGCAGCAAGAAGATTGGCAAAAGATAGGGACACAGCTCTTTGAGAAACCGAGAGCAGCAGTACAGCACCTGCTCATGTGGCAGCGCTGTACTGAGGCAGTGGGAAAACTGGGGCCACAGGCGTCTCTCACTGCCGCCCCGCTTCTCGCGCTGACGACACCGCCTCCGTACCCGCGGGTGCTACCACCAGCGCCTGCGGTGTCGGATACGGGGCAGCGGCCCTCGGATCCCTCCGTTGATAAAGGAACTGATCAGCCTTGTTTCCGGGGGAATCGTGGGGGCTGCGTCCGGGCGGCGGTTGCGTTGGCGCGTGAGACGGGGGAATTGAGTTTGGAGGAAGAACATCAGTGGGAGGGGGAGTTGCCCATGCTAATGCCTATAACGGCAGAAGTCGATGCACAGGGCAATGCCGTCAGACAGTGGATGGCGCTGCCGTATACAGTACTGAGAGAGGTGAGAAAAGCTATCACGGAGACAGGCATCAGGTCTAATTTCGTGGCAGGCATCTTAGAGGGAATTGGAAATGGCTACACGATGGCTCCACAAGATTGGAAAGACTTATTTCATATGGTGCTGACCCCCGCCCAGTATATGGTGTGGGACAGTGAGTTCAGGTTAGCTGCTGTAGGATACTCAACCCCAGCTGCCATACCCGACCAGATTTATGGAGCAGGCCAATTTAGCACTATAGAGACTAGGTCTTTCACAGCCACCCGGCAGCAGCCTACAGAGCCATATCCGCAGTTCATAGATAGGCTCAAGGAAGCAGTACAGCGGCAGGTCGATAACGAGGAGGCACAGACAGAGCTTTTACGGCGACTGGCCTATGAGCAGGCTAATGCTGATTGCAAGAAGGTACTGCAATCTATAATACATCGCCCCTCGTACACTTTAGCGGACATGATTCAGGCTTGCGCGGATGTCGGTAGTCAAACCCATGCTATGGCTCTTTTGGCGGGGGCTATCAGACAAGGTAATAAACCAGCAGGAAATTGTTTTAATTGCAAAAAACCGGGACACTTTAAAAGCCAATGTAGAGCACCCGGAGGGGGAGCACATAAAGGAAAACCCCAGGAAGGGGGTAGGCCCTCCAGAAGATGTCCTAAATGCAACAAAGGGTATCATTGGGCAAATCAATGTCGATCAGGACTAGGGCAGGGAAACCAGTGATCGGGCCCTCCCCGGGCCCCGGAAAAACAACGGGGGCGGAAGAATTGACTAGGGCACAGCCGGCAACGACCGGCAGTGCTGGAATAGACTTGTATAATCAAGAAGAAAAATCCTCGGGGGCTAGGTGCAAACCAATTGTGGCAAATGGACGTCACTCGGTTCCCACCATTACCTCCCTGGTCCTATTTGCATGTAGTCATAGACACTTATTCTGGATATATATGGGCAACGCCACAGAAAGGGGAAAAGGCGAAACATGTCTGTAATCACCTCATTCGTTCCTTTGCAGTGATGGGAAAGCCATCAGCTTTAAAAACTGACAACGGCCCAGCCTATTGCTCTTCAGCGATGGCAGCGTTCTGCACGCGATGGGGAATCAAGCACACCTTTGGCATCCCATACAATTCCCAAGGACAAGCCATTGTAGAACGAGCTAATCGCACATTAAAAACTGCTCTCCTGCGGCAAAAGCAAAAAGGGGGAATTGTCCCCGGCAGCCTGACAGAAAAGGAAGAATGGCTGGCTCAAGTACTGTTTACACTCAATCATTTAAATCTATTACCTTTCAATTCTCAATTTTTCACCAGGGCACAACGGCATTATCAGACGACCGAAGTTCTTCCTGCTCCAAAGGTAACCTATCGTCAGCTACCTGGCCCGGAGTGGAGCGAACCTGTGCCACTAATCACCTGGGGGCGCGGTTACGCATCTGTATCAACACCAAGCGGCCCGCTCTGGGTACCTGCACGATACGTTCGACCATACAAGTATGGCGTGGCATCAGGGACTGAGCAACCCCATCCCTGACTTCAACATACACTTATATGATGAACAAGGAAAAGTGACAACGGGCCGAAAACGAGGGGGCCAACGAAATGCACCTGCCACATGGGGCCAAGTGAAGAACCTAGCTAATCAGGCTGAACAACTGTTGGAAAAAACAGGACAAGAAAAAACGGCAGAGAACTATATGATGGCATTAATAGCCTCCTTAAATGCCAATTCTGTACTTTTGTTAACAATAATTATTTTCAGTTTAACTACTGTCCCTACGGAAGGGGGGCCGGTAGTGACGAGGGGGGGTTCATCTTAATATATGGGAGGTATTTGCAAAGACTTTAAACCAAAGTACCTTCTGCTTAACAGAGCATTCATTATGCCTGCAAATTGCTTAAAAACAAAAAGGGGGAGATGTAGTGAACATGCTGTGCTGGCAAACCACACTCGTGTTTATTACATTTACTCCTGGCTTATCTTAAGGTAAAGCAATGCTCAGGTTATTGATTAAGTACAGACTAGGCAATAGCGCACGTAGCCCCTCCAATAGCTCACGTAGTCCCTTCACCAATTATGATATATTGCACAAGGGGATATAGCTATGGGTGAACCAATCAATATGTTACAAGTAACTATGATCTCATGCTCTTTGATCTAATTACTAATAAAAACCCGAGCTCAAGAGGGCTCGGGACGCCTGCTTGACAAACCTCTTGACTCCGCGTCTCCTTGATCCCAACAATCAACCTATGCATGACTTAAGTCCACTTAATATGGTGTAAGGAGGACTGATGTGACAAAGTGGGACTGTTCTTAATGTTTCCTCTGAATACTGTGTGGGTGCCTCAGTTTCTGGCCAACATCTCCTGGCAGCTAATGACCCTGGCCCTTCCCCCCTGCAAGGGGATGCTAAAGGTGTGGGAAAACAAAGAGGTCAGGTGACCTCCTGGCCCGGGAAAGGAACTCAGCAGAGAAGGAGGGGCTGGAGGGACTTTCAGTATGGAGCAGGCTGGGGATGGGAAATAAGGGCAGACGGGGTTGTCTGGCTCGCTGGGCCCCAAAATGGACCTGGCTGAGGGGTCCCGTTCTCTGTACCTAAAAGCTCTGCTTTAGACCATGTTCCTGTCATCTAATAAACCTCTGTTTTACTGGAAGAGTCACATCTGACTGCTAAGTGTGGGGTGCGTGCAGGACCCTCTGCACTGGGCGGACCCCCACCTGGGCGGACTTGCTGTGGGAAGCACATGGAGAGGCATATGCTGAATGCTCCAAGATCAGAACCAGGAAGGTGAAGCCGTGTGAGCTTCTTGCCCTGAAGACAGTCTGCTCCAAGGGAGAGGAGGCTCCCCAAAGTCCTGACTGGCTTTGTGGGGAGCAGTTCCAAAGCATCGCCCGGGAACTCTGTGACAACTTCATGCACCAGACTTGTCCTCTCTGATCAGTCATGAACTTTATTTATCCGCAGAGAATTTCTACTGAGGCCAGACTGAAACTGAACCCAGGCAGGAATATGATCAGAGCACTCTGAATGGCTGTAAGGCTTGCTTCATCCAAAGAGACTGCATTCCTCTATAATTCAGGCAAACAAGTTAAGGTGACAACGATTCACATTCATATTATGGTTGTTTCTCAATCAGAATTTCATTTGCCCTAGAAAATTCTCCAGCCCAGTCCCCTCATTCAAGAATTTTGATCGATCTCTTTTTTGTTATTTTTAAATTAGCAGCTGACTGGTCACTGCTCAGCAAATCCCACAATTCTAGAGACAAGTTTTTATTTCCCTTCCTAGATCCCTTCCTGGTCCTACCTTTCAATTTCTTCAGAGTCTCCTTTAGAACAAAGATTTTCGGACAGAAATCACAGAGTCTCTTCTCCAGCTCAGGAGAAATCTCCACTGGCTGCTGAAACTGCCCCTTCTCGCACCTAGGAGACAAGCTCTTCTGATTCATCATTTGATTACTTAATCACTATTCTTCATTACTTTGGTATTCATCATTTAATATCAGTCGCATGTCAGTGGAAGCCGATGGGCTGTGAAAGCTGTTAAGTTGAGCACATTTCTCTGTGTAACCTAACCTCAGGCCAGGTCCAGCCCAACCAATGGTCATAGTGACCCTTGTGACGCTGGCAGGCCAGATGCCAGCTGTTGCCCAGGCTGCAGGCATTAGCAAAGAATTGGCAAACTCAAAGCTTGAGACCAGACCAGTTCACTTGTGTGTTAGTTTTGCCCAGAATAGCTATTAGTCTTATAAGAATGTATTTAGTATTTAGATTCTGTGAAATGCTGGTAAGTTGCTGCATGCATTAATCTCACTTGTAATGTCGATATTTCATGCTATAAAAATATGTAGGTTTTGCTCTCTAACTTTGAGAATGTTTGCTGTGAATTTGGGAACCCAGGCATGGGAATGGTCCTCCCAGCCCACACAGAAGAATTGTCAAAATCAGATGGGCCATCAAGAAACATCACAATACAAAGGATTGGTTAACGCCCTATTGCACCTTGGAAATGCTACCTGCAAGAAAGCTCAGTCCTGTGGGCTTGGAAGCTGAAGGATGGAAATAAAGCAAAGTCACAGGAAAATTTTCCATCTCTTTGCTGTTTGATATCTGACGGGGCCAGAATTCTGAAATACATTTTGGGTTCACCCTGACAGACACTTTGAGTTGACAGATCACTACAGCTCTGTCACTCTTTGGATTAATTCCAGGTCTACACTATAAACTTACATGGGTATAACTCCCTCACTCAGGGGTGGGAAATATCCATACCCCTGACCTAACCCTTGGTGTAGGCAGTGCCAGTTGTTCTGGCACAGGTGGAGCATGGAGTTTTTATAGCATGTTCCTATATTCAGGTTAATAATTAAAGAGCATCAAGCCCAAGTTTCAGCCCAAGCCTGAATACCCTGCCCTGCATGCTTTGCTGTTGTCTGTGAAGGAGATGAGGATTGGACAAGGGCCCAAGCACAGTGAAGCATGAGAGGGGACTGAGAAGATGCCACATACCTGCTCAGGGTGTTTCTGACGTCCTAGAGAGAAGAAAGGAAGCTCAGTCTCACAGTGATAACAGCGAGAATGAATAATGCCTAATCATCAAATCTGTTTCTATGTCCCACGGGTGGAGGGGGCACACACCACGTTCCCAGGGAGGTGTGTCAGCAGTGTCATGGTTAGCACCGTCACATTGCAGAGACAGAGCCCAGGCTCCTATTCCAGCCAGCAGCCTTGCGGTTAAAACACTGAACTTGGACGCAGGAGATCTAGGATCTGTTCCCTGAACTGCCCTAGACACCCCTAGTGACTTGGGCAAGTTACATCATCTGGCTGTGCCTCAGTTCCCCAGCTTTATAATGGGTGCAATAGTGTGATTCACGTAATATTTCCCAGCCTTCCGAGTGGAGGATAAATTTGTTCACTATTCAGGTGCTTAGACTCCGCAGTGATGTGGGCCATAAATATTTCTAGATACATGTGCATGAAGAAATAAAATCTCTATAGACTAAGCAGTGCCTTTTCCCTGATCTTGGTCCCCTGATAAATTATGAGTCATAAAATTCAGAACAATAAAATGAAGATCAAAGGGAAGTGATAAAGAAAATTTCCATATAAGCAATATGTGCAGTGAGTTACAGAGGGAGATTTGAATCCTGGACCCCCCGTCTCACAAGTCTCACTTCTATGTTGTTTTCCAAAATTCTATACCAGGAGCCAAGATCTCACCTGCAGGAATTCACGCGCTGGGTGCCGGTACTTCCCCTCCATCTCGCTGATCAGCTCACTGAGTCGGGAAATCTCCTCGCAGAGTTTGGTGAAATTTTCATCCCGCATCTTTGTCATTCCCTTCTCTAACTCTGCCAGCTGGCCCAGCAGGAGTCGCTCTTGTTCCTCCAGGAACTGGCGCAGCTGCTCAAATTCAGACACGATCTTCTGCCTCTGGGCGTCTGCCTTCTCCTGCCATGAAAGAGTGAAAAGGCAGGTCGGGGACGTGGAGAGGGTCAGGGGATATTTCCCATGGCCCTGAGTGTGCAGTGGGGCAAATTTCATTACAGAGCCAAACTTCAACACTTGCCATTTAGAGAAAAACTTTCTCCAAGTTGTCAGAGAGAAGATTTTGCCCAGAACATCCATCTTGGTCCTACTTTCTCTGATGTCTGGGAAGAGAGGAGGCAGGGCCATGGCCCCACAACCTGCACTGGCCAGAGAAGCAATTGCATCCCTTCCTTGGCTGCAGCAGCTGCTGCGCTCCCTCAGGGCTGTTCTGGGATCCTGGGGATCTGGTCCAGCCCCACTGAAGGGCAGAAATCACTGGCACAATCCAGCCCATGGAGAGACAGGTATATCCCCAGAGGGCAACATGCACAGACACAGGAAGCCCGATTCTCAGGCCTTTTTAAACTGCGCTGAGACTAACCCTGTGCTGTGGGTTGCCTCGACCAGGGGAGAATGGCATTTATGTTCCACAATAGTCCTGCTCCCGGCCCGTGGGATAAGAGGTGCAACAGCATTGTGGAAAAAGCCCACTGCATCCCAGCTGGTCTCTGCTACTCAGGTCCCTTGGGGAGCCAGAGCCAGCTTGTGCAGCCCTGAGGCTGCTCTAACTTGAATGGAGGGCCCAGAATTCAGGGAGGGCAAAGGTCCGTTTAAGCCATGTGAGACCATCCCTAGGCAGGAACTGACTTGTGTATTGGTTCCCCGCGATCCCACCGAACGTGGTCAGAGACACACACACACACCCATCCCCCTACTCATCCAGGGAGACAGACTCCTACCCCATGTCTCTGCTTGCTGATAACATTGGACACGTACCAGATACTCCCGGCTTCTCCCTTCTGCTGATACTTTCAACCCCAGGAGCTTTTCTCTCTCTTCCTTCAGAGTCTGCAGCCGGGTCTGGAATTGTTTCTGAGCAAAGAAAAATAGCGTGGCTGGAATTGACTTTTTGTGTTTGTGGGCAGTTTCCTCAGCAGGGATCAAGGAGTCTGTCCTCCCTACAGAACCCTGGACACAAGACAGGGCCTCTCTCTGGCACTGGCTGGCCTGGACCCTTCTCCCCTCAGAGTGGCCAAGCCCACCTCTGGCACCTGAACCCTCCCGCTGGGACCCCACCTCCCGATTAGGGAAGCCCCCTGCGCCAGGAGCTGTGAGGTTCTTTCCCAACCCCCTAAAGTGCAGGTCTCGGGGGAAAAGGCCAAGGCTTGTCTCAAAGGCTGATTTTCTGGAGATGGCAGCCAGGGAGCTTCTCAGGTTAGCACCTAGGCCTTGCTTTCACCCCCTCTATTCAGAGTGAAGATGATTAAACCACCTTTAGCCCCAAAGGTTTTGTCCACCTTGAGCTCAACCAAAGACACCCATGCTAGGGGTGAAAGCACACCTCCTCGCACTGCCAAGACTTCTACCACCTGCTAGCCTGGTCTGCCTTTCTGTCCTTGTCTTGGCCCCAGTTGGCTGCACTCAAGTGGCTGCCTATTCTGTAGGAGCCACACTGGCAGCCAGCTAAAGAGACTCTGGTGGGATTTGAACCCACAACCTTTGAATGACTGTCTTAAACCATGCTATGCACTGTTCCTTAGAAGTCCAACGTGCATTCTATTGCACCACAGAACCCTTGGATGAGTTGACTACCTCATCGCCTCTCTCTACTTTGCAACACTGCAATTGCTGTGGTAAAAGCAGGGGAAGCTATAAGGAAAAAACAGCACTGGCTGGGAATTAAACCCAGACCAACTACTTAGAAGTCAGCCATGCTAACCACTACACCACCAATGCTGCCTTGTTAATGGCCCTTAAAACCCATGACTATGCATTACCCAGAACCTGTCTTCGGCCAGACTGCAGCCAAAATGACACTGGCAGGGTTCAATCATCTACACTGCGGTTTTTTTCACTTCCCTCCTGAGGCCGGGAGCAAGCCCCCCAAGGGACTCTGGTGGCTGGCTCCAAAAGTCTGGTACAGACCAGCTGTCACCTGCTCCAGGCGCAGTCTCAGGTGGGGACATTCACCAGGTGCTACACCAGCCACATCCTCGCCCAGGTGTCTTACAGCCAGCTCAGGGTGGACAGAAACCTTCCGTGGAGCTGAAGGGCTAAAGGTGATTTAATCTTCATCTTCACTCTAATAGAGGGGGTGAAAGCAGAGTCTGGGTGCCAAGCAGAGCAGCTCCCTGGCTGCCATCTCTGGAAAATAAGCCTTTGAGACAAGCCTTGGCCTTTTCCCCCAAGACTGCGCTCCAGGGCAGAGCCCTCCAACAGGTTGGGAAAGGGCCCTGCAGCGCCTGGTGCAGGGGGCTTCCCTGCTCGGGATGTGGGGAGAGTGATCCCGGGGGGAGGATCAAGGTGCCAGAGGTGGGCATGGCCACTCTGAGGGAAGAAGGGCCCATATGAGAGAAGGAGAGTAGGGCGAGCCTGCCAGGATGAGTGTCTGGCCACCTCCTCTTTTCACCTCTCTGGGGTCCTGGGAAGTGCAGGTGGATGAATGGGCCTGAGGCCCCAGGCCACGGTCCTGCCACCCTCCTCAGCTGCCTCCCCGACTCGTCGGAACACCAGCCTGAGCTTCTGGGGCCACCAGCTCAGCCCTCTGGACACACGAGCTCGACCTGCCGACCGCAATTCTTTCCGGCCCAGGTTTCCTCCTCAAATGGAGCCCTGCAGGGCCCGTTCTCCCCAGCAGGAGAACCCACACAAGAAGGCTAAATACTGAGGGCTTGGCTACACTTAGAAATTTGCAGCGCTGCAGCAGGGTGTGAAAACACACCCTCTGCAGCGCTGCAAATTGCGGCGCTACAAAGCGCCAGTGTAGTCAAAGCCCCAGCGCTGGGAGCCGCGCTCCCAGCGCTGTCCGTTATTCCCCACAGGGAGCTGGAGTACGGACAGCGCTGGGAGAGTTTTCTCCCAGCGCTGGTGCTTTGACTACACTTAGCGCTTCAAAGCGCTGCCACAGCGCTTTGAAGTGTAAGTGTAGCCATAGCCTGAGGCTGCAGCACAAGGTGGAGCGACTTAAGAGTCAACATCTAAGTTAGTGGAGAGGCTTAAACGTTTGTCTCTTCAGTGTGAGGCCAAGGATTGCTGGACCCCGGCTGCCCACCGCTCAGTGGCAGTGCCCCAACCCTTGCATGGCCAGAACGGGGCATCCAGATGGGCTGGAAAGGAGCAGCTGCAGAAGGCTTGTACCAGGCCTCAGCCACTGGAAGAGGCTTTCATTTCTTTTCTCCTTCCCATTTTTTCCTTAATTCTCGAGGGAGTTAAACACGTCTCCCTGCTCAGCAGAGATGCAGATAGAGGCTTCTACCTACTGCTAGCCAGGCGCATCTTTCGGCCTTGTCTTGGCCCCATTTAGCTGCACTCAAGTGACTGACTATTGCTGGGGCCCTACCAAATTCACAGCCATGAAAAATGTGTCATGGACTGTGAAATCTGGTCTCCCCCTGTGAAATCTGGTCTTTTGTGTGCTCTTGCCCTATACTATACAGATTTCATGGGGGAGACCAGCGTTTCTCAAAGTGGGGGTCCTGACCCAGGAGGAAGTTGCAGGGGGGTTGCAAGGTTATTTTAGGGTGTAGCGGTATTGCCACCCTTAATTCTGCACTGAGTTCAGAACTGGGCGGCCAAAGGGTGGCGGCTGCTGACTGACAGCCTAGTTCTGAAGGCAGCAGCACAGATGTAAGGGTGGCAATACCATATCATGCCATGCACTGCTGCTGGTGGCGGCTCTGCCTTCAGAGCTGGGCTCCTGGCCAGCAGCCACCGCTCTCCAGCTGCCCAGCTCTGAAGGCAGTGCCACCACCAGCAGCACAGAAGTAAGGGTAGCAGTACCTCAACCCTCCTCTTCCCCACAACACACAATAACCTTGTGACCCCTCGCCCCAACTCCTTTTTGGTTCAGGACCGCTACAGTTACAACACCATGACATTTCAGATTTAAATAGCTGAAATCATGACATTTACAATTTTTAAAATGCTATGACTGTGAAATTGACCAAGAGGGACTGTGAATTTGGTAAGGCCCTACCTATTGCATAAAAACCACAATGGCAGCAGCTAAACTGACTCAGGTGGGATTTGAACCCACAACCTTTGAATGACTTGGCTAATGAAGGTAGGCCAGGAACTGCTCCCTAGAAGTCCAACACACTAGCCATTGCACCACAGAGCAGCTATGCTAGCTCCCCTCCTCTCTCTACTTGGCAACACTGCTTTGCTGTGGTAAAAGCAGGGGAAGAGCTGAGGAAAACACACTAGTTTGGCATTGACTTCAGACAGACTTAGCCATGCTAACTGCTACACCACCAATGCTACTCCGCTAGTTGTCCTCAGGACCCATGAATATGTATTACCTAGAACAGGGGTGGGCAAATCTTTTGGCATTGGTGTTGAGGAAACTATATGGAAGGCTGAGTAGGGAACGCTGTGCCTCCCCAAACAGCCTGG
>SCPV02097503.1:0-20725 GCA_004028625.2 Cuora amboinensis | reverse complement strand
ACTTGTGGCACCTTAAAGATTAACAAATTTATTTTAGCATGAGCTTTCTTGAGCTACAGCTCACTTCTTCGGATGCATAGAATGGAACACACAGACAGGAAATATTTATACATACAGAGAACATGAAAAGGTGGAAGTATGCATAACAACAGGAAAAGTCTAATCAATTGAGATGAGCTATCATCAGCAGGAGGAAAAAAAACTTTTTGAAGTGATAATTAAGATGGCCCATAGAAGGTGTGAGGAGAACTTAACATAGGGAAATAGATTCAATTAGTGTAATGACCCAACCATTCCCATTAATTGTATCTAATTTGCATATTAATTCAAGTTCAGCAGTTTCTCTTTGGAGTCTGGTTGTGAAGTTTTTTTGTTGCAAAATTGCCACCTTCAAGTCTGTCACTGAGTGGTTAGAGAGGCTGAAGTGTTCTCCCACTGGTTTTTTAATGTTATGATTCCTGATGTCAGATTTGTGTCCACCTGCGGGAGGTCCACCGGAGCCGCGGGACCAGTGGACCTTCCGCAGGCATGCCTGCGGGAGGTCCACCGGCGCCACCTGCCCCCCTCCCGCGGGATGCCGCCCCAAGCGCACGCTTGGCGCGCTGGGGTCTGGAGCTGGCCCTGGGTAGTTTTGTATTTTCATAGTACCCTCCGAGAATCACAGAGTGCTAGATTCATAAACTACATCTATCACTGTGATATCAGAGACTTGAAGCATTAGTTCATTCATCCCCACAATACCCTGAGATGCAGGCAAATATTTTCCCCATTTTATAGATTAGGAAACTAAAGGCAAGAAACTTTAAAAAAAAGAAAAAATAAAGTCATGTATACCTATGTACACTTTTAATGAACCTGATTATTAATTCATTACTCAGTAGGCTGCTACCCACAGAAAATAAAACTGAATCTTTAACTACTTACTGAGTTTACAGCCATCTTAGCTTTGTCAATAGTGCTGAGACAGCTCAAGTGTTTGAAAAACTTGGGATAACCTGTAAATATACAAACAAAAACACATGCATTCATAGCGTTACAATTAGAGCTGGCTGAAAAAAGTTGTGACAGCAGTTTTCAGTTGGAAAATGCCTTTTCCAAACAGAATCAAAACGTTCTGCAGGAACATAATGGTCCCTTCTGACCTTAAGTCTATGAGTCTAAAACATATGATTTCAAAATTCGTAATGGGAAATTACTGAAATATGTATATACTATACAAGAATGTTCTGATCTTGTCAAAATAATAAAGGTTAAAACTAAATTTTTCAGAATATTCCATTTGTTGAAAAACAAAAACAAACAAAAAAAATAATCAGAGATTAACTTTTTGTCCCACTTTGGCAATTTCAAAGTCTCAATTTCCTGCAGGACAGAAATACCATTTTTCAACCATCTCTAGTTAAGCTGCAAACAAACAAGCACAGTGATGTTCTTAGTTATGACTGTCATTTCACTCTTAACTCATCCACTTCTATCTAGAAATGTATTGCATAAATTAAAGATAATTAGTTTCTCAACCTCTCTCAACCCTCTAACATTAACTAAATTTAACAGCATGAAATAAACCTATCAGCATTACAAATTTAATACCTTAGTTTTCCTGTTAGACTCTAGCTCTCAAATATGTAATAATATTGTTGAGGAGGGAGGCAGTGACTGTTAACCAACAAGAGACAAAAACTAAAAAAGCCATCCTCTTCCCCTACACTATAAAATTAACACTGGTTCTTTTCTTAATCTTAATCTAAATCTTAATCATAATTCTTAATCATTATGGACTAAGAATAAAATTGCATGGAAATTTTCAATTTCAAGTTCAGTTAGACCAGCACGCACACCCAGAAAAGAAGTCTGCTCTCTATTAAGGGGCCAAACATTAAAAATGAACTCCTGTTGGGAGCACTGAAGGAGAGGCAGAAAGGAATGTTCCTATGCAAGTTTCAGCTCAAAGTTCATCTTTACATTCAAGCGAAATGCAAACATGCTTTTATAATCTTTACACACTGATTCAGCTTTAACTATTGTACAGCAGGAAGTAACAGCCAGCTGCATAAGTGCCCCACAGCCCAAGAAGGTTAACTGAGTGCCACAGTCGCTCTCAAAACAAGAGTACTGATACTCCCAGGCCTTGTCTCGCCTCTAAGAAAGGTGCAATTTTTTGCCTCAGGGTACACTGCAGTCAAACACCCGCAGCAGGCCTGTGTTAGGCTCACAGGGCTATAAAATTGCAGCGTAGATGTCCAGACTCAGGCTGGAGCCCATGAGCGGGGAGGGGAAGGAAGGATGGCATAGGAGACTGTGGTATAGGAAGATTGGTAATGGGAAGAATATGACTAAATTGCAGACACCTCTTTAGCAGATTGCAGCAATGGCATAAACAGCTAGAATATACCAACACTCCACAGCAATTTAGAATAGGAAAGCCATGGGGGCGGCGGGCCCGGCATGAACAGAACCGGTCAACGCTACAGGAGAAATTTAGGTCAGCAGAATGCTATTAGTCTTATTTGGGCAGGACACTGGGGTTAACACCATCTACTCCTACTTACAGGAAAGGCAATGAATCCAGTGAACACAAGTCGTCAGTACCTCTGTTTTATGTCTCATCCATTCTTACTCAGGCTATGGCTACACTTGCACTTCAAAGCGCTGCCGCGGCAGCGCTTTGAAGCGCTAAGTATAGTCAAAGCGCCGGCGCTGGGAGAAAGCTCTCCCAGCGCTGTCCGTACTCCACCTCCCTATGGGGAATAACGGACAGCGCTTGAAGCGCTGGGGCTTTGACCACACTGGCGCTTTGCAGCGCCGCAATTTGCAGCGCTGGAGAGGGTGTGTTTTCACACCCTGCTGCAGCGCTGCAAATTTGCAAGTGTAGCCAAGCCCTCAGATGTTCACAGCATATAACGGTGGAATGCAGTTCTGCCCCACCTCAGTGGTTGAGTAACACTTTGCAGAAGGGGTTTTTATGTTCTCTGGAAAAGGTGATATGAAAACAGAATGGTAATCAACACAACCTTAGAAATACCTGCTACTTTGTCAGCTTCTTAAATAGAAGACTTAGGCTATGTCTACACTACAGATGCTACAGTGGCACAGTTATGAAGCTACAGCTGTGCTGCTGTAAAGCCATAGCGTAAACAATTGCTATAGCATTTTGGCATTGGTTGACATCGCTGTAGTTTCCATCGCTGTAGTTAATCCACCCCCCTGAGTGGTGGTAGCTAAGCTAGATCAATAGAAGAATTCTTCCATCAACCCAATGGCATTTAAACTGGGGCTTAGTTTGGCCTAACAACATCTCTTGAGGGTGTGAATTTTTCATACCCCTGAGCAACATAGCTAGGTCGACCTAAGTTTTCGATATAGACCAGGATTAGGCCATGTTTGCACTACAGCCGTATAGTTACGGCCGGGTAGCTATGCCATTGTAACCTGCTAGTATAAACATAAGACTACAGCAACGGAAGATGTTTTTCCATCACTGTAGGAACTCCATCTCCCTAAGTAATGGTAGCTAGGCCAACAGAAGCATTCTTCTGTCAGCTTAGCTGCTCCTACAGCAAGAATTAGGGCAGGATAGTGCTCAGGGGTGCGGATTTTTTAACACCACAAGTGCAGTAACTATGTCAACCAAAATTTGTAAGGTAGACCATGCCAAATGCTGCCACTACAAAAAACACTAGGCATTTTTACTCTCCATAGTGCAAGACACTGCTAGGAATTTTTAAAGTAAGTTTCTCATACCCACTTTATCCTTTGTTATTTCACCAACTATTTCCTCCTGCGTTTGCAGAAAGAGATTAAGTTATAGTGCCTCGTCAGTCACTCGCTTTTGCACCAGAATTACCTATACAGTTTGCATTAGCATGCCCTTCCTTTTCTTGGCTGATAATTGTTGTGTGTTAACAAATCACTAAATATAGTCCCAAACGATATAGCATCTATTTATTAATAAATATTTATACAAAAAGTATTAAAAATCACATCATATTTTGCTAGATTTTAAAGTAGGCCAGATTGTAAACTGATTAATAAGGTCTATTTAAAATACTTCCCCCACCTCATGTAAAACTGTACTAGATTTAAAGACGTCCTAAAGGTAGTAAGAGGGAAGATTCTTTCATGGATTGAGAACTGGTTAAAAGACAGGGAACAAAGAGCAGGAATAAATGGTAAATTTTCAGAATGGAGAGGGGTAACTAGTGGTGTTCCCCAAGGGTCAGTCCTAGGACCAATCCTATTCAACTTATTCATACATGATCTGGAGAAAGCGGTAAACAGTGAGGTGGCAAAGTTTGCAGATGATACTAAACTGCTCAAGATAGTTAAGACCAAAGCAGATTGTGAAGAACTTCAAAAAGATCTCACGAAACTAAGTGATTGGGCAACAAAATGGCAAATGAAATTTAATGTGAATAAATGTAAAGTAAAGTACATTAGAAAAAATAACCCCAACTATACATACAATATGATGGAGGCTAATTTAGCTACAACTAATCAGGAAAGAGATCTTGGAGTCATCATGGATAGTTCTCTGAAGACGTCCACGCAGCGTGCAGCGGCAGTCAAAAAAAGCGAACAGGATGTTAGGAATCATTAAAAAAGGGATAGAGAATAAGACAGAGAATATCTTATTGCCCTTATACAAATCCATGGTACACCCACATCTTGAATACTGCATACAGATGTGGTCTCATCTCAAAAAAGATATACTGGCATTAGAAAAGGTTCAGAGAAGGGCTTGGAATGGGTCCCATATGAGGAGAGACTAAAGAGGCTAGGACTTTTTGGCTTGGAAAAGAGGAGACTAAGGGGGGATATGATAGAGGTATATAAAATCATGAGTGCTGTGGAGAAAGTGAATAAGGAAAAGTTATTTACTTGTTCCCATAATATAAGAACTAGGGGCCACCAAATGAAATTAATGGGCAGCAGGTTTAAAACAAATAAAAGGAAGTTCTTCTTCACACAGCATACAGTCAACTTGTGGAACTCCTTGCCTGAGGAGGTTGTGAAGGACTATAACAGGGTTTAAAAGAGAACTAGATAAATTCATGGAGGTTAAGTCCATTAATGGCTATTAGCCAGGATGGGTAAGGAATGGTGTCCCTAGCCTCTGTTTGTCAGACGGTGGTGATGGATGGCAGGAGAGAGATCACTCCCTCTGGGGGAGCTGCAGACAGGATGCTAGGCTGGATGGACCTTTGGTCTGACCCAGTATAGCCATTCTTATGTTCTTAATATGCTAGTTACTATTATGGAGAGACTATTAATCTCCTAGTAATTAAAGCTGCACTTAATTTCCATCCTATGTAAACACAAACTCATGTTTTCTTTCCAGAGTGTAATGTAAACTTTCAAAGTACAATTTTCTTGTAACAGCAGGAAAGAAGCGGCGCAAATACTTTCAGATGAAAAGATGTTACAATGACTGAATTTTAATAAAGTTTAACTTTATCTCTGCATGTTGATAACTGAGATAAATGCCTCAGTATTCACTTGGGAAATAACTTTCCATCATATCCTTATTCATAAGATGGGTGGGAGTCCCCCCGCCCACCACCACCCAATGGCTTTGGATAAAAATGCGAATACAACTTCCATGTAACTCACTGGGGCTGCTTATCATACTGCAGCTCTCTGTCTGAAGGAATTGTGAGTGTTCAAGTTATCCTTTGACTCCTTCTGAAGAATGGTTGTGCACCTGGGGCCTGATCCAATAATCATTGAAGTTAACAGAAAAACTCCCACTGACTTTATGGAAGTTGGAGTAGTCACCTCACTAGGTGCTCTCTTAGAACTCTTTTCCTCTGTCCTACACCCATGCTCAGGAACAGTCCCCTGGAATATCTGATGACCTCAAAATGCTGCATCATTAGCTGATAACTGGTTTACAGGGAAGAGTGAAGCCTTTTGGGAGACCACCAGGAACACTTCCTGAAGCAGTCTAGATTTATCTTCAAGACCAGCCGTCCAAGGTAAAATACTGGACATTCCTTAGCTTGGGTTGTCCAGAAAGGGTTTTTACCTGCATAATGGGCACATTTATAGTTTTCTACCTATTAAAATTTCCATTAAAGCTATAGATCAAATTAATTATGATATTGTGACTATATGGTCATTCCAAAATCTGTTTTTGATCAGTTTGAAAGATGTTTTGTCAGCTTGCAGGCCTGCCAGTGCATATTGTAAATAAAACCAGTAAGAGAATATTTAAAAGCATGAATCAGAAATGTTTGTGTAAATAGAAATTGCTATGACTGAACCAGAAACTTTCCAAAAGTGTTATGCAAAAGTAAAGGGTTTGGTTTCAGTGCCTAGACAGGAGATAGCTTATTAAAAGTGGGGGGGGGAAGGTCTCATAACTGTTCCTTGCTATTAGAAACAGCTAGATCCCTTAATAGAGGCTATTAAAATAGTCTCTATGAAAGTGTAGGTTGTTATTGGGTAGTTCCTTGGCTATGCAGAGGGTTGATCATGACACACAATTCAGATGACCTCACAACCATCAGAAACAAAAGTGTGGGTCAAAATACTAAAAATGTTTGAATAACCAACATACTAGAAGTCACCAGAGAAAAAAAAATGCTTTCAAAATTCTAATATTTTCACTGCAACCTCTCTAACCTTCTTCTCCCACAGTTTCTCCCCCAGGCACTTCCTCCAGAGTAGAAGAATGTCACATACGTGCAATTGTGCTTGTTATCATAGGATTGCCAGGCAGAGGATGCTGCAAAGCTTATTTTAGAGCAGTAGATACATTTTCCAAGACTAATTGGGCATTAGACATATTCCTATTATATTGTTAAATCTATTATATTGTATATGTTAAATCTGAGCCCTTCAGTCACTGCTAGGTAGCTGGCAAAACATTGTGCAATAACAAAGGTGAAATTTTAGCCCTGAACACCCGGCATAGACACTGACAATATCCAACCAATCACAGACCTGGAAAAAGGGGAGCTCAAGTCCTGTTGCATTTGCATTGTCACGGTACAGTTACTAATATGGCATTTTTAATGGTTCTAATGTTTAACACATAAAATGCAGTGCCTCAATAATGTTCTTAAGAAATCGGGGAAAATTCCTCAAAAAGATTCTAGCCATCTGATTTCACCCTATGGGAAGCCTGAAGCTACTCAGTGTCAAAGCTAGCAATATCTTAATTTAGTTTTACAATAAGTTTTGCCCCTCAAAAATACAGTCAACAAAATCAGTCATTTCCTCCCAGTCTCCTCAATTTGAAATTGAGACAAATGTTTAAGGAAAGAGGACATCATATTCCTGTTTGTTTGTTCTAATCAGTCACAACTGAAACATATATCTGTAGCTAAAGTAAAAGTAAAACAAAAGACCTGTCATTGTTCAAATATAAAGCAGATACTAAATTTAGGAGCAAACTAACAGTGATCGATTACTTTAAATATTTGAAATCACTATATGGTATTTGAGAGCTTATTGCACACTGTAAGAAAGACCTTTCACAACATAATATTCCCAAAAGTCCCACTAGTTAGGAGCCTTTACTCTTATTACTAAAACAAGCAAATTGTCTCTAGAGGAAGGAATTGGGGGTCAGGAAATCCTGACTTTTAATCTCAGCTCTGCCAATGACTTCCTCATAACTCGACAGTAAGTAATTTCTTTCTATCTCTGGTTCCCCATCTGAAAAATGACAATAATGCTTACACACCACACACAGCATTCTGAATTACTTTATAGTTGTACAGAGCTTTGGAAACAAAAAGTGCTATTATTAATTACATTAACTTCCTGAGACTCTGTAATTGGCTACAGCTACACTAGATTAGAGAGTTTAGAGAAGAGCAGCTGTAAACTCTCTAATGTAGCCACTCTAAGGCTTTGGCTACATTTAAACTTCAAAGCGCTGCCGCGGCAGCGCTTTGAAGTGCTAAGTGTAGTCAAAGCACCAGCGCTGGGAGAAAACTCTCCCAGCGCTGTCCGTACTCCACCTCCCTGTGGGGAATAATGGACAGCACTGGGAGCACGGCTCCCAGCGCTGGGGCTTTGACTACACTTGCGCTTTGTAGCGCCGCAATTTGCAGCGCTGCAGAGGGTGTGTTTTCACACCCTGCTGCAGCGCTGCAAATTTGTAAGTGTAGCCAAGCCCTAAGCTGACATACTTCAGCCCCCATGAGTGGTAGTAGCTATGCTGGTGTAAGAGCTCTCTCACCAGTACATAGTGCTGTCGACACCAGCACTTGGGTCGGTGTGACTTACGTCGCTCAGGAAGGTGGCTTTTTCACACCACTGGGCGACATAAATTATACCTACGTAAGTGGTAGCGTAGATATAAGCTAACAGGAAAGACAGTGTTAGTTTTTACAGCAACACAACATATGTCTGGAAACCAGCACTGTGCTAGTACTTTCAGAAGCCTAATTTAAGCAAACTCACTCACCTTAGTCTAGATATCTACAGCGTCCTGACGACAGTATATGTCCTCCACCTTTGTACTCACTATACATTTTAGCAATCTTGTGTCCTGAAACTTGAATCTTATTAGTTGTTTGCCCAGTTTCTGAGATATGAATCAGCAGTAAATAAATCAGACCAGTTATTTATATGTCTAGCTACGTAAGAGCAAACACTTTGATGAGGAAGTATAAAAGACAAGGAAGGAAGTATAAAATAAAACAAGTAAACAAGCTAAACTTTAAACTATGCGAAATCATGGTGCTGATTTATAGTCATGACTAAACAAAACACACAACATTACAGGCAGAAAAACTCCCAAGTTACTAAAGAATGGTTACTTAGGTTATGTCTACACTAGAGACCTTACACTGGCACAGCTGTACCAATGCAGCAGCGCCGCTATAAGATCTCTTGTGTAGCCATTCTATGCAAATGGGAGAGAGCTCTTCTGTCAGCATAATTAAGCCACCCCTAACGAGCGGTGGTAGCTACATTAGCTGGAGAAACTCTCCTGCCGACATAGCACTGTGCACTCTGCCACTTATGCTGGTGTAATTTATGTTGCTCAGGGGGGTGGAATATTCACACCCTTGGGCAATATACGTTTTACTTACATAACTGGAATGTAGACATGGCCTTAGAACAGGTACATTGCAGTATATTAAAACATCCACACTATTATTTGTCGCACAGTAACTCCAAAAGACCCATCTGAGATCCTGACCCTGTTGTGCTAGACACTACATACACAAAAGAGAATCCCTGCCCCAAAAAGTTAAAATTTAAATAGACAAGACAGACAAAGCATGGGAGAAAGAATATAATTCCTATTTTGCAGACGGAGAACTGGGGCATAGAAAGATTAAGAGGCTTGCCCAAATTCACACAGTAAGCAATAGTACAATTTCATTGCAAAGCTTTGTCTTTAAAATGATATACTTTAAAATGATATACTTTATAGCCATTTTGTTATGGGTAGCAGAAATCCTTCCCCACCTTTTATCAGTGGCTGCTAGACAACTCTGAGACCACATTCTACAGACCATTACCCTCTGACCCCACTGAGGATTACCAAAAGAAACATCACCTGCTCAAGAAACTCCCTAAAGAAGCACAGAAATAAATCTACACTGACACACCCCTAGAGCCCCAACCAGAGGTATTCTATCTGCTACCCAAAATCCATATACCTGGGAATCCTGTACATCCCATCATCTCAGGCACTGGCACCCTAACAGCAGGATTCTCTGGCTATGTAGACTCTCTCCTCAGGCTTTAAGCTACCAGCACTCCCACCTATCTTCGAGACACAACTGACTTCCTGAGGAAACTACAATCCATTAGTGATCTTCCAGAAAACACCGTCCTAGCCACTATGAATGTGGAAGCCCTCTACACCAACATTCCACACAAAGATGGACTACAAGCCATCAGGAATCGCATCCCCGATACCATCACGGCAAACCTGGCGGCTGAACTTTGTGACTTTGTCCTTACCCACAACTAGTTCAGATTTGGGGACAATTTATACCTTCAAGTCAGCGGCACTGCTATGGGTACCCACATGGCCGCACAGTATGCCAACATTTTTATGGCTGACTTAGAACAATGTTTTCTCAGCTCTCGTCCCCTTACGCCCCTGCTCTACTTGCGCTACACTGACGACATCTTCATCATCTGGACCCAGGGAAAAGAAGCCCTTGAGGAATTCCACCAAGATTTCAACGATTTCCACCCCACCATCAACCTCAGCCTGGACCAGTCCACACAAGAGGTCCACTTCCTAGACACTACAGTGCTAATCACATAACCACCACCCTATACCGGAAACCTACTGATCCCTATACTTACCTACATGACTCCAGCTTTCATTCAGACCACATCACACGATCCATTGTCTACAGCCAAGCTCTAAGATACAATCACATTTGCTCCGATACCTCAGACAGAGACAAACACCTACAGAATCTCTACCAAGCATTCTTAAAACTGCAATACCCACCTGGTGAAGTGAAGAAACAGATTGACAGAGCCAGAAGGGTACCAAGAAGTCACCTACAACAGGACAGGCCCAACAAAGAAAGCAACAGAACGCCACTAGCCGTCACCTTCAGCCCCCAACTAAAACTTCTCCAGCACATCATCAAGGATCTACAAGCTATCCTGACAGACGAAATGGGTTACCAATACAAAAAAGTTTGAGAACCACTGATCTATAACCTATTCTGGAAAACGATCCCTCACTCTCACAGACCTTGGGAGACAGGCCAGTCCTTGCCTACAGACAGCCCCCCAACCTGAAGCAAATACTCACCAGCAACCACACAGCAAAAACACCAACCCAGGAACCAAACCCTGCTACAAACCCTGGTGCCAGCTCTGTCCACATATCTATTCAAGGGACACCAGCATAGGACCTAACCACATTAGTCACACCATCAGGGGCTCATTCACCTGCACATCCACCAATGTGATATATGTCATCATGTGCCAGCAATGCCCCTCTGCCATGTACATTGGCCAAACCGGACAGTCTCTACGCAAAAGAATAAATGTACACAAATCTGACATCAGGAATCATAACATTCAAAAACCAGTAGGCAAACACTTTAATCTCTCTGGTCACTCAACAACAGACCTAAAAGTGGCAATTCTTCAACAACAACAAAAACTTCAAAAACAGACTCCAACATGAAGCTGCAGAACTGGAATTAATTTTCAAACTGGACACCATCAGATTAGTCCTGAATAAAGACTGGGAGTGGTTGGGTCATTACAAAACCTAAACTTAATTTCCCCGATACTAATTTCTCCCTACTGTTACTCACACCTTCTTGTTAACTGTCTGTAATGAAGCACTCTCTTACCACTTCAAAAGTTATTTTTCCTCCTTTAGTATCCTGCTGTTAATTGATCTCTCTCGTTAGACTGACCTCACATTTGGTAAAGCAACCCCCATTCTTTCATGTATTTATACCTGCTCCTGTATTTTTCACTTCATGCATCTGATGAAGTGGGTTCTAGCCCACGAAAGCCTATGCCCAAATAAATTTGTTAGCCTCCAAGGTGCCACAAGGACTCCTCATTGTTTTTGCTGATAGGTAGCCATGTTAGACTGTGTCATCATTCAGTTGTGACCCCCTACAAGTCGGAATATACTTGTGTCTTTTTGGTCTACTACTGAAAAACCCTGGGGTGAATCCAGGCCCTACTGAGGTCAATGAAAGTTCTGCTATTGACTTCAAAGGGGTCAAAAATTTCACCCCTAGAATCCATTTTTAAATTGGGCTGGGCAGGGGTGGAGGGAGAGAAGAGATAGTTTGAGGGTGGGGAGAGTTACTTCATATGAATTTAGTTGAAAATGCAGGAAATGTGTCCCCAGAAATGGGGTCTTTTGTAAGAATATAGCAGTACAAACATATTTTTATACTGAATGATAACAGTACAGGACTAGTAAAAAATTCTGAGCTATTCTCACCTCTGACAGCCATTCAGCATGACCTTAGACAAATTGCTCAATCTCTCAGTGCTTCAGTTCCCCTCCCCCACAACTGTGAAAGGTAGATAATATTTACTCCGGAGTTATTAGGAGGTTTAATTTACTGTTTGTAGAGCACTCATGCCCTTTTTTTCCAGGGATACCAAAGTACTCTATTATTCCATCCATAGTATTCGCTTTCCCATTCCTCTTACCTACTGTGGGACAGAGAATGGAAAAATGTATTTATCAGGGGTTGTGTATTGTGCTCACCGACCACTGTGGTACCCAAGAGATGTGTGTGGTGGGCAAGAGAATACAGTGGTGGGTGGCTAAGCAATTTATGGCCTAATGCTTCAATCCTTACTCATTGGAGTCATACTTGCTAGTAGCCCCACTGAAACCAATGAGCTACTCACATATGTAAAGACTATTTGCACAATTTCATAAATTAGATGTTCCTCTGAAATGATTACAATATAAGGAAGTGTCTTTTTTGCCTTTAAGACACCATATCTACCAATGACACTACTATTACATACAGTGACCAGGATGCACGTTACTGTTTTGCACTACATCATGCTTTCCATCCAAGGACCTCAAAGTGAAGCCTCACCACACCCCCGTAAGGAAAATATCCATTATCCCCATTTTACCGATGGGGAAACCGAGGCGTGGAGCAGCTACACGAATCGCCCCATAGCAGGTAGCAAGTTTGTTGCAAAATTCCAGAGTTCCTAGCACCCAGTTCTATGTTCAGATAAGATCTGTATTCCCCGAGAACATCCAGCCTAAAGCTGCCAAATTTCAAACGGCTAAGACAAGGCAGGTAACAACTCTCTCATTTCCTTTGTGATCCTAGAAACAAAAGCCATCCCATCCTCGTCTAATTACACCTCTTTCTGAGCCACCTGCCTAGCGTGAAGGATGGGTTATTTATGAAGCACCAGCTGTCATATAAGGGGGACTAGAAGGGGCATCAAAAGATCCCTTTGGAAAGGCAACATTTGCTGCTCCACATAAACTCTTGAATGGTCACCGAACACCCTGCATATGGGCAGGGTTATTTTTCAGCGATCTCTAACCACCCGCTAACTACATTCCCTGCTGATCCCCCCCTCCCTATCATCACAGCCAAGGGACGAACCTGCTCCAGCCACCCACCGCCCGGAGCCGCATGCAACTCCAAGGCCGGGATCTCGCCATTGGCAAAAGCCGCCGGGGCCACCCGAGGCGCTGCCTTCGAGCCAGCCAATAAGTTGAAAGCGAGTTTCCCAAGAGAGCTGCCAAATCCCTGCCCCGGACACACACGGGTCAAGGAGCCCCCGCCACACGCCCACCCCGACCCACTCACCGCCTGCCCCCGCCGCGGGGAAACCTGCCCCGGTGTCTGAGCCGCGCTCCTGTCCCAGCCGGGCCGCGCAGGCGGTGGAGTTCGCCCCGCTGCTGCGCCCTGGAGCCGGGACTGCGCCCCTTGCCCTGCCCCGAGCCGGGAGAGCCACGGAGCGGCGGCCGCGGGCGGGGAGGAGCCTAGCGGGGGGGGGAGCGGCTGGCAAAGGGGCAGGTGGCGGCGTGGTGCGGAGTCACTGCCCCGGCGCGGGAGGCTGGTGGCCGCCCGGGAGTCCAGGCTCGGGTGACAGGGAGTCCAGGGGCTGCAGGCGACGGGCGCCAGTCCGCTCATCCCCCGGGGCGTAGAAACCAGCCAGCCGCTCCCCGCGGGCTGCCCCAGCCAGATCTCCCGCCCAGGGCGCCCGGGCTGCTGCCGGGGGGGGGTTGTAACGCGCCCCCGCTGCTCCGGGGTGGGGAGGGGCTCGCTGCGAGCTCTTTCAGGCCGGGGTGAGGGGCGGCAAGGCGCCCTGACGGCTGAAGCTAAATGCGCGTTTTGGTGCGATTAAAGAACCCCCGAGAGCCACCGGCTGGCTGGGGGGCTCCCTTCTCGCCTTCCCGGGGCTGGCAGGTGTTGGCGTTTCAGCCTCTGGAGCAGCCCAGCTCTGGTTACAGCCGCACCGCACCGGCGAGTTACATCCCGGCGCCAGGGGAACCCTCTGCAGGCGAGTGGGAGCGCAGGGTTTCCTCTCTGAGAAGGCAGGCGGGGGCTCAGTGGGAGGAGCGCCTGGGATCAGCTTCACCAGGAACCCTGCCGGGTGCAGCAGGTGGGCCTGTGACTTAGGTCCTCTCCTAGCGAGCAACCGTGTGTAGCTACTTCTTCCTCCCCCTGGCGAGTTGCAAAGCGCGCTCATCCCAGGGAAGATCAGACCCCTTCCCGACACCTCACCTTCTCCGCCCTTTGCTTTTAAGGGGCTGCCTTTTGCATTTGGAAAGGACGAAGAGTGAGCGTTAATGGGCTCGCCTCACACCTGAGGAGGAGGATATGGAGGACGACTGCTCCTTTTTTAGCTGTCTTCCTTCTAAAGTTCAGTAGTTTACCAGCCCCAGGAAATGTATTTGTCTTTAGGAAAAACACGGGTGGGGGAGCTTCCCCCCTGCCATTAAAATCAGTTGCTCACTAAAATAATTTCATTATCCCACTCCAGATCCCTGGACGAGCTAATGAACGGAGAGAGGTGTCCGCAGGGAACACAGGAGTCCGGGCCCCCAGCCCCACATCCCCACTCTAACCCGCCAGACCCCACTGCCTTCCCAGAGCCAGAGAGAGAACCCAGGAGTTCCGCTTTAGTTCCTCTATACATTATTCTGTAATTTGCATTAGCATATGTTAAGTGCATTGCAACATGCTATTTGCCACCTCCCGCAGCTCCGGGGCCTTAGTTTGACTTCCCCGCCTTTCCAGGAATTTCGCAAATAGGTCATTGGGTTAGCGACTGGGAAAACGTGTGCTAAACCCTTTTAAATCAGAGTCCAAAATGGCCTCTGTTAGACCTGGGTGCTATCGGTCTTGAAAACTATGACTTAAATGACCTTCCAGAAATAAGTTACATTACTAATAAGATTTAAGTCTAGACATCTCTCCTTGCTGTTAAGTCAATAGCAACACCTTATCTAGTGAGAGAGAGGCATTTCCCAGACCTCCAAGAAAAGCCTGGTTTCTCTTCCTGTTATTACAGCATATAGAAGCCAGCACATTGTTAATTTTCATTCTTTTGTTTGACAAAGAGACATTTCCCACATTCCTTGAAATGGCTGGCTCTTTCGGGTGCCTAAAGAATGCAAGATGGACCCTAAAATTAGGACAGGCAGCACCTGTTTATTTAAAGGGGAACATTTATTTTGCCCCGATAGTATAAAAACATGTCTGAATGTGACAAGAGTGTAGGTGTGTCTTGAAATCTTAGGTTCAGAATCATCTTTTTACCCATATAGATCCCAAATAGAGACTCTATGAATCCACACATATTTGCCAACGTGAATTTCACCTTAAAAAACATATATGATCAGTCTATACCTATAGCCAAAATGTCTTTCCCTCCCCCTTTTCTGATTCCTCTAGAATCCTAGTTCTGTGACAGGTTCCCTTTCCCCCCAACACTGTGGATGGCTCTGCACAGGTAGCCTATGGATTTGGAGTGGGATGGCTGCTCTTGATGGCATTCTGCATATTGCCATTATCTTCTTGTTCCTTTTCTTCTCCCAAAGAAACTATGCAGCAAAACGACACATGTTAGAGGTGACCTGTAAAATGGGATTTTGTCCATTTTGGTTTCTTTATGATGTATAAAGAAGGCCTGATAGTTTGTATTTTAAAAAAAAAAGTCTACGTTTAGAAATTCAATTCTTGTTTACCCTGCTTTTCTTCAAAATTTTACATTGTCATTGTGTCCAGTTGTAAGTTTAATCACATTATTTAAAAAAAAAGAGAAATTTGGAAATCACCAGATGTATTCTAAATAATTGACCCAAAGAAAATTTTGGAAATGGGTGGGTGTATTCTAATAACTGTACCTAAGAGTATTTCTTTTGAACATAAAAAGAAGGGTTAGTTCTCAGTCTGGGCTTGCCCAGACAATTTACTTGACAACTACAGATTGTTGTAATTGGTGGTGTAAGATACCCTTATGTTTATATCTGTGTATGTGTGTAAATATGTATTGTGCATCTGTACAGGTGTTTCCATAGTAGTACAACCACCTTAGGGGGCAGAACAAACAGGTGAAGGGGCAGCATAAAAGCAAGAATGCCCTGTGTTGTCTGACCTGTCAGGAACGACATATTTTTGACCGAACAGCATTAAACATTTTAACTGGTGTCCATGTTGCTTTTATGAATGAACAAGTAATGAACCAGATCCTCAGCTGGAGTGATTCAGTTCAGTTCTACTGAAATTAGTAGAGCTCCATTGATTTACATCACTTGAGGATCTAGGCCAGTGGGTGCGTGCATATCAGATGTGAACATATTCTCTGAGTTTTTCAAGAAAAATGTAACATTCCTAGTAACAATCAATTTGTCAGATATCTAGAATTGAGAGAATGTATCCAATTGAAGAATATGTTGCTATCCCTTTTGATCCAAGCAGCTGGTCACAGTTCAGGGCCCTGAGGGCCAGTTGGGATGAGAAATTGAGGCTGAAGGCTGGTACCTTTGATGAAATCTTGTTTATTTACAAGAAATGTACAAAATCCTGTTTTCCCAAATGCAGGAAGAACCAAAAAGAAGGAACCAGTTCCTTTGTTTGCTGACAAAGGCAGCCTTTGCAGCCAACACTTTATACCCAAAAAGCTTTTTCTCTTCCCCTTTTTTTCCCAGTTCCATTTCTGTGCTTCCAGGCCCTGTCCAGTTGGCATTCTCTCTGTGTGTGTGTGCTCTGTTTGTCTCTCCTTGTGCCCTCACAACAGACCAAACCCCTTGGGTCACATGACTGAGCATCTACTCAGCTTTTCCATGTGCCCGTGTTTTGGAATGCTACTGCTAGGCTGTTTCAACCACCTGATTACAATAGTTTCTTTACATTTATCCTGAGTGGAAAGTGGTGACCATACGTGACCCATAGCAACAGTAACTATCCCAGATTTTCCCTCTCATTTATATAGGTGAAATCTAAATTATCAGCATCCCATTTAGTCTCCATTATTTACAAATATACAGGCCAATATTTTCAAACATGTATACCAAATATTAGGTACTTAAATTCATATTTAGGCATATAAACAAGTGGCCTGATTTTTCAGAGATGCCAGTATAGGCCATCATCTTACTATGTCTTACACTCTTCTGTTTCATGCCTTTTTTGTGAAATACTCTTAGCATGCCCCTTACATTCATTTTGCATGTCCATTGATCATCAAAGCAATACAGGTTACATTATCTTAATACCTACTTCATTTGCTAATCAACTTGCAGCCAACTTGTAACTTACTCCACTCTTTACATCATTGCTGAATTTTGCACACATGTTTAACAGTCTAGGTTAAGACTCAAGAGAGCCTGAAGTAAAGACTTCTCAATAGCAGGCCCCAGGCTCCCAAGTACCGCTTCAAAGAAAATCAGGAAAAATCTAACCTTGCCATTTTCAGGTCATGCCACAAGACTCACCTTTTTGCCATAGCTTTTCCATAAGTACTAGAATAGAAGTAAACTATTCTCAAAAGTAAAGCCCACAGCTATACCAAAGAGTAGGATGGAGAACTTAGAGGCTTTCAATTTTCAGAGGCAAAGAATATCACAGGGTGGTGGGGGTGAAACTCCTCTCACCCTTCCCTGGAGCAACAATACTGTCAGGAATCGTCATAAGCAACCTTTCCTTTTCTCTGTGTAAATACCACTAAGGCTGCCTCGGTGAGCAGCTTATCTGTTATCTAAAACTAGAAAAACGAGACTGTTTGAATTTTTATTCAATGTCCTTGGTTTACATCCATTGAAATTCAGTGTACAGTCAGTGTTCATTGTTGTAACTGAGAACAGAACGAAGCCTGAAACCTTAATTAAAATACTGGTGTTTATTATAAAGAAAAACAAACATTGAACAACTTGTACGTATCATATACATTTATAAATACTTGGGGCCATTTTCAATTATATGCTTTGGCTTCTCTGTGCTACTCCAGTAAGGCAAAACAGCCATAAATCCAGCATAATTGGACAATTATGGCTACTTTTGTGTCAGAGTGGCTTGATACAATTGGAATGCACCAGTAAATCTGACCTTCGATGCAGAGTCAGTGCACATTTGAATGTTATTTGAAAAGTGAATTTTTAAAATGTGTTTTAAATAAAAGAAAGCAATTGGAATTTAAATTGAATTAATCTCAAAACAGCAATATTGTCAGTTCTAATTAATTACTATGGGAGCAAATTCACTGGCATCAGTGATACATACTCAGACAAATATTCCGAAAAGCTAAATAAAAGTAAACCCAATAAAATGAAAATTACCAGCTCCTGAATAAGGATAACTTCTGACAAGTGAAAACTAGGAGTGAAGTTCTGGCCCCAGCATAGTCAGTGGCAACACTCTTACTGATTTCAATTGAATCAAACTATCATTCTAGATGCTTGAAGCTTGTGTAGGGAGACATTTAGAACTTGTAAAAAAATCATATGCCAATCCAGAAATAATGGAATCTTGGAATTCCATTGATAATTTCTCTACTGAAGAAAGATCTATGGACCAATTGCCATTCTGGATCACTTTTTCATTGAGTGTTGTCCAAAGTATGGTTAGTGACAGACTTTTTAACTGCTGTATTATTTTACTGAGCACCTGCATGTGATAAGCAGAGATGATTTGTGGCAGAAAAGCATGTTCTTCTGCTAAAACATGACAGGAAGCAGTGTTTTTTCCCCTCAGTTTTGTTAAAGACTTGCTGCATGATTTGGAGCAACTCTCTTCTCTGTGCATCATTCTCCTACTCATAAATGGGGGTTAATAATACCTGCCTACAGAGTTATTGTGATACTTAATTTATAGAATCATAGATTATAATGCTAGCAGGGACCACCAGATCCATATTCTGACCTCGTGTATATCACAGGTCACCAACACACCCAGCACCTACACACAACCCAACAACCAAAATATTACCACCCTTGGAGACAAAGTATTAATATTAATATTTGTAAAGAGTTTAGAGATTTTTAAATGGAATATGCTACTGAAGTGCAAAGTAGTTTTGTATTTTAGTATATACTGTTATCATTCAAGCTGTTATGTCCCTTGTCTACGTCAGTTACAACAGCTGATTTATCAAGAATCAGACATTGTTTTAATTCCATGATAAACTATATAGCTTAAGTCAGAAAACTGTAAATCATTAATGACTTGTTGCAGCCAAAATAGTGATATACACCGTAAGGTAAATCCAGACAAATGATAAGGAAGTCACATATGAATATCAAACAGTTACAGCTTTGCACAAAAGAGTACAAAACTAAACAAGCCAAAGTTAATGTAGCAACAATGTGTTGAATTAAATTCAATTTTGAGATAAGTGGAGTTAACATATTTAAAGCATGAGATCAAGTTCCTGGTACTGCAAAAAGAATTTTAAGAGCAGACTCTTGAAATTCCTTAACGTGCTTTAGTGAAATTGCACACTGCCTTAAATGCAATGATATATCAATGATATACCTGAGATACGTCGATGATATTTTCATCCTTGGGATAGATGGCCTAAACTTCCTCATAAATTTCCACCATAGCTCCTTAATAACCACTGCCCATCCATCAAACTCCCCCTAGAATACTCCCACACCAGCATCAATTTCCTGGAAACCATGATCAGCTTCATCAATGGAGCCCTACAGACAACTGTATACAAGAACCCAAGGAATCACCACACCTACCTTCACAGATCCAGTAACAGACCAAGACATCTATCTACAACCAGGCACTCAGATACTACAGACGATGCACTGAGGAGAAAGTCTGGGGTATGCACCTTAACACACTTAAGACCTCCTTCACCAAACAAGGCCACTCTGACAGAGAAGTAGATTGCATCATGGCACGGGCTACCCAAATAGCCCAAGAGAACATTCTTCAATTCAGGAAAAAAATCCCTCTGACTGCACACCCCTAGTTGTCATCTACCATCTAACACTGGAACACATATGAGATATTAAACAATTATAACCGATACTCGATGGGGAGCACATCCTGAAAAATCTTTCCTGAACCCCCTCTTCTGGCCTTCACATAACAAACTTCACCAAGCTCATAATCAAAAGCAAGCTCCGCACAGATCAGAACACAGCAACTCAAAGCGCTACCACACCCTGCCACAACAACAGATGCAAAACCTGCAGCATATCTCTACTGCTACAATGATCAACACCCCCCACAAAACACCTTTCAGTGTCCCTGGGTCCTAAACCTGCATATCACAGTATATGGTGCATCTCATCCAGTGCTGTAAATGCCCCAATAACAAATATTTGGGTGAAACTAGACAATTGCTGTGCTCTCAAAAGAACTCACACAGGAAAATGGTAAAAGACAAAAACAACATACCATCAGTGGGCAAACACCTTTCACAAAACCATCTCTCTATATCTGACCTTTCAGTCCTTGTCCTTGAAGGAAACCTGCACACTTTCAGAAGACGAGCCTGAGAGCTTAAATTCATAACTTTGCTAGACACTAAAAATCATGGATTTAAAGGGCATGGCATTTACGGCAAATTACTACAATCAACAAGCTAGCCCTCCTATGTCCTACAACTAGAAAGGTGATCATTGCCCACTTCACCTTGAATGATCTCTTACAACATGTTAACTCCTTATACTCTAGCCATCTGTTCCCTTGTATTTAGCCATGACACTCTAAGTACCTTACCCAGACCTGAAGAAGAGCTCTGTGCAAGATCAAAAGCTTGTCTCTCTCACCAACAGAAGCTGGTCCAATGAAAGATATTA
>SCPV02097500.1:0-15654 GCA_004028625.2 Cuora amboinensis | reverse complement strand
ATTATCCTCATTTCTCATGCCAGGTCAATTTGGGGTTCAGTTGTGCGCCACCTTGGCAGAGCGTGAGGCAGTCCTTTGTGCAGGCGACTGCACTGTGGTGGAAAGAACCGGCTCCGTGAGACTCTCCTGCGCAGCGGGATGGAGGTGGGTGGAAAGCAGGCAGATTCTTGGCTTCACAACCCTGCCAACATGCCAGCCAGCCATCGAGGCAGGCAGAGGAATGGAGCTTGCACCAGGTGTTGAGCTACACATATTTCTCTCCCCCCTACACACACTTAAAGCATGTGATTATATGAATCACAGGCTGGTGCCAGGTCTGCTTCTGGGCCAGTACAACTCCATGCTACCATTCATTCACTCAGTGTTTGTGGCAAAGCTACAGTGGACTTTGCAGATTAAAACCCTCTGGAATTCACAGTCTAATTGGATTTTTTTTTTTTAATCCTAACAGCTTCCTAGACTGCTGTGCTGCAGGAAGGGGATGTCAGGTAATTTTCTTTAGAAACTCGGTGCTTTTAAAAAGAATGTACCCTGCAGGTCATGTATTCTTAAAGAGCCAGGGCTGGAGTTTGATTGTCTTGTGATTACTGTAAAAAGAAAATTCTAAGTATTGCAGCACACAGGATACTAAACTAGATGCCACAGGCAAAGAATAGGAGGCAACAAAGTGCATCAGTGCCCAAGACCTCAGCAGAGAACTGATTAAGGGAGCCACACTCAGTTAAACCTGGTAAGTGACCTGCACCCACAAAATGCCGAGGAAGGCGAAAATCCCTCAAGGTCACTGCAAATCTGATCGTGGGGCAAATATGGCCTCAGTTACATCCCCAGCATGTGTGTAACAACCAGCCCAGCTCCTGAGAGAGAGAATGCTCGGTACCACCTCAGAGTCCTGGTTTACACTGTCTAATGCCCCATCTCCAGTTGTGGCCATCAGGGGCGGCGCTAGGATTTGCGCCGCTCCAAGCAGGGCGGCACGCAGCGGGGGGCGCTCTGGCGGTCGCCGGTCCCACGGCTCCCGTGGACCTCCTGCAGACGTGCCTGTGGGAGGTCCACCGGAGCCGCCTGCTGCCCTCCCGCGGGACGCCGCCCCAAGTGCGCGCTTGGCGCGCTGGGGTCTGGAGCCGGCCCTGGTGGCCATCCTCGATGCTTCAGAGGAAGAAGATTAAAAGAAAACCCACAAAAACAGAATACATTGTGCATGTGGGGAGGTGGAAATCCCTTCCTGACCCCTGCAGGTGGCCAGCGGAAACCCTGAAGCACGAGCTTTAGGAACATAAAGCTCTGTCCTGGTGAGCCCTTCCCCCTACTATCACAAGAAAGCCCATCATACAATCCCACTCATAATTTTTCCAGCTTTCTCTTAAAACTAATTAAGTTGTTTGTCCCCACAACTCCTACTGGGAGGCTGTTCCACAACTTCACCATTCTGATGGTTAGAAACCTTCTTCTAATTTCCAGCCTGAATTTGTTCCTGGACAGTTTATACCCATTTGTTCTTGTGCAAACATTGTCCTTTAGTTTAAATAGGTCTTTCATCTTCCCTGGTATTTACTCCCCCAAAGTATTCTTTGACAACAGCCATATCTACTCTTAGCCTTCTTTTTGCTAAACTAAATCCAAGCTCTTCTAGTCTCCTCTCATAAGACAGGCCCTCTATTCCCCTGATCATCCTCGTAGCTCTTCTCTGCACCAGTTCCAGCTTAAATTCATCCTTCTTGAATATGGGGGACCAGAACTGTACATAGTATTCTAGATGGGATCTTACACTGCCCTGTACAATGGCATTAATACTTGTGTATCTCTACTGAAAATGCCTCGCCTAATACATCCTAACATTGCATTTGCCTTTTTCACAGCCACATCACATTGGTAACTGATAGTCATCCTGTGATCAACCCATGCACCCAGGTCTGTCTCTCCTCATCTGTCGTTTCCAGCTAATGAGCCCCCAGATTGTAGAAGAAATTCTTCTTATTAGACTCTAAATCCATGGCCTTGCATTTTTTACTATTGAATCTCAGCCCATTTCTATTCATCAAGTCTTCAAGGTCACCCAGAACTTCTTGTATAATATTGCAATCCTCCTATGTATTGATGATGCTTCCCTGATTTCTATCACCAGCCCATTTCATTAGCACACACCTACTTTTGGTGCCAAGGTCATTAATAAAAATACTGGCTAAGATTGGTCCCAAGACTGTGCCTTGATGAACTCCACTAATAACCTCCCTCCAATCTAGTAATTCACCATTCAGCACAGCCCATTGCTTTCTTGTCTTTAGCCAGTCCCATCTTCAGCTTACAATTCTTGTAATGATTCTCTAATTTACCTAACAATTTGCCATATGGGACTATGTCAAATGCTTTACTGAAGTCCAAGTATATTAGATTTACTGCATTTCCCTTGTATAAAAATATCAGGTATTTTCTCAAAGAAGGAAATTGGGTTAGTCTGGCATGATCTACTTTTGGTAAACCCATGTTACATTACATACTTCCATGACTTTAATTATTCTTTCCTTCACAATTTGTTCTAAACTCTTGCATATTACTGAGATCAGCCTAGTACTTCTGAGACCACAAAACAATTTCAGGGTTCATTACTTGTGACGTAAGTCAAAATCTCTTAAGGCGAGTCTAGTGCACTAACCTTCTATCCCACGTAGCTCTTTGCAAATGTCTTACTTAACAGCAGGGTGGTGAATTTTAGTGAATTGGTAACATTACTGCTTTATGGAATGGGGTGTTTGATTTTGTTTTTTATAGCAGTCGAACATGTGCCAAGCATCTCCCATTGCAAGTAAAGAGCTAGGATCCCAGCTCTGAGGAATTTACAAGTAAATAGAAGTAATAGTTGGCTACGAGAAGCATTATGTCTGCTGAATTGAATGACCTATGGAAGAGTGAGTTCACTAGACACCATCGAGCTTCCTGAACTGAAAAAGACCCATATCTTTAGATTCTGGATGTCCTATACCATAAATCATTTACATGGCCAGCCTTGTGTTACCTTTTCATCCACAGATGTTCAGATGACATCTCTCCCCCAGCTTCTTTTGTAGATTCTACATTTATAGAAAGATATTTTACAGCTTAGACCTTTCACAGGGTGAGGTGGGGGGCAGGAGGGGAAAAGAGGATTAGAAAAAGAAAAGGAGTTTTATACCAAGGTCTGTATAAATATACTAATGGACACCATTTGATTTAAGGTTCAATCTATTAATATGCTCCATAAGTCACTAGCTATAAATTTTAAACGGGTATTATAGTTTTCATTATACATTTTTATGATTCATTTAATGCCTCATTTCCAGACAGACTTATGACCCTGCCATAATGTCGGATGAGTGATTCCACATGTTTCATGTCAACAAGTTCAAATATCTTCTTTTTGCGAGAGTGCTGTTGGTTAAAATTAAGTCACGCTGCTGTCAAGGTACATTTGCGCTTGTCAATTTCAGAGGGAGTGCCATGACATCATGGCAGCGGCAGCCATTCTTGATGGCAGAATGATTTGGTGGGAATTAGCGGGAGGACTTTGCCTCAAGATTAAAGACAATATGTGAGGGCTCGTAGCCCATACAGTTTCCTATACTGAAGGCATGTGGTGTTTTTATAGATGTGTTGTGTTGATCTTCTTAGTCTTTGAAATGAGTGTCAGGCAAGATGAAACTTATTTCAAGTAAGAGTTGTCCATTCCCAAACAACCCAAACTAGAGAGGGAGAATAGAACAATACCCATCTTTAAAAGCTAACAGATGTATAATTGTCCACAAATAACTGGACAGCCAACAATAATCCAACACAAATCATGAGCTCTTAGAAGGAAAAATGTTTTTATTCAAGACACTGAATGTTATGGTTTGGAAATAAATAAAAATTTCCTCCTAAATGTTCTGGCTGATGTTTTGGCTTGGGACAGATCATATTAGATGGTTCCGGCCATGCATTGTGTGTTATGCCCTGTAACATGAGCAGACCCTGAAGAGTAGTGTCTGATTTTGGCAGAAAAACATGAACTATTTTCTTTAAAATACAAGAGTTTATTGACCTTCATTTGCAGAATTTACCCATTTTGGCACTCTAGGTAGGTATTTAGGACAAGATTGCCTCAACTTATGCATCGATATAAGGCAGCAAGGGGATATTAGGAACCTCCTTCCACTCTGCATGGGCTATCCTTATCAGAGATCATGGTGGAACCCTCTTGTCAATGTGGCTTCTTTGCCTCCTTTGTACCTTATTCACAGAGGATACGTGTCTTTTACAGACCCATACAATACACAGCCTGGCTCTGTAGAAACTCATGCTTTAAGCTCTGAAAGTTTCCTTGTTTCATCCCTGTTGTTGGCCACTATGGTGGCTGAAACAACAGCCTAGGGGAAGAGAGCAGCTTCTGCAGGACTATTGCTTCTCCGCAGGCAGCAATATGGAATGGGTGGAGGGCTGGCCATGTGAGCAAGCTTGTTGGGAGAACAACCTGCTACAGGGGTAGCCCAGTGACAGATGAATGCTTCTGTCTAATTCCCAAAGCTCACTGAAGTCAGTAGAAGGAAACCTTCTTTGACGTCACTAGGCTTTGGTTCAAGCCCCTACTAATCATTTCAAGAGTGACACGTTTGTATTTCCTATTCAGTAGGTTCCCTCACCGCTTTTGTGATGTGGCCATTAGTGGCAGATATGAAATTATTGTAATTGTTTGAGAAATAGATTTCAGACACATGTCTCAGTACCCAATCTGTTGATGGAAGATCAGAGAGGATTTCCAAAAGGCAGGGCTCAAATGGATGGATCCTGCAGGATGACCAAACAGCATGTCGTCAGCCTCACTGTTCTCATTTCCTCCTTCTTATTCCCTGTGCTGCTGCTGATCCTCTCTGCTTGCTTGTCCTTTCTTTCCACCTCCCTGTGTCACTTTGTGTTCAGTCATTCATGTTTGCAACAGTAAGAACAACAGTCAGACCATGGTCCATCTAGCCCAGTATCCTGTCTTCTGACAGTGGCCAGTGCCAGGCGCTTCAGAGGGAATGAACAGAATGGGCAATTATCACATGCTCTATCTCCTGTCATCCAGTCCCACCTTCTGGTGGTCTGATTTTTCTTGTGCTCCTAGTAAAGCTAGTTAAAGACTTTTGGTCAAAACTTTTTCAATGGAAAATTAAGTCTTTGACTAAACAAAAAGTGGCTGCTCTGCATGGAATTTTTTTGACTCTATCAAAAAATGAAAACTTTAAAGGGTTTTGTTTTTTTGGTTGCAAACTGAAAACTTTTTGGCCAAATGGGTTTTGTACAAAAATTTTTGGTTTTTCAACAAAAAGTTGAAATGTCCTTGGTTTCCAACTAGCTGTTGCTCCTACTGCCCACTTTTCTCCTCCTTCTGATCCTTCCTTAATACTCACTTCTTCCAGAAATCATTCGTACCTTATTCTAATCAATGATCTCTGCATTCCATCCCTTATCTGACCTGTTATCCTTCATCCTGTATTTATTTGTCTAATGTGTCTTAAATAGAAAATCATTCAGGGTAAAATTGTGATGTCTCTAGCTTCATATCACTGAAGTAATGCTGAAAAATTTAAATTGCATTAACATTTTTTATCTTTTGACCTAGCATTACCTATAGAGAAACATAAACTGTGTCCTGTAGTCTGTGGAATCAACGGCATTTTCAATCTCTTTCCAGCAAAAGTAATTTATAATTGATATTAGGTGATGTGACCAACTGACAGAGAGTGTAAGGGGTGGGGTGCATAGAGGTTTACAGGGATCCCCTGGGTTTTATATTTACATAATAGTTTGTCAAAGGGTGGCATGTAAAGTCTCTACCAAGAGCCATTAGCTCTCTGGTCATCATAATCACTGCAAAATGTATGTAAGGATAATATTGTAAAAGTTATATATCTATACTGAAAGTTGTGTTCCTAAGGTAAAGCAGGTAAGCAGGAGGTGACATGCCCTAGGCCTGGTCTACACTAGAAACTTACATTGGTATAGCTACTTCTTTCAGGGGTGTAAAAAATCCACACCCCTAAGAGACTTAGCTATACTGACCCAACTCCAGGAGAAGACATCACTAGGTCGATGGAAGAATTGTTCCGTCAATCTTGCAACTGTCTGTTTGGGTGGTGGATTACCTACACCAACGGGAGAACTGTAGCATTTTAAGTGTAAACATACTCTTAGACAGGTTCCACCAGGCAGGAGGTACTAGATGCTTATCATGTCTGTATTGTGTATTGTCCATCTCACAAGGAAGGTCAATTTGCATTACTGAGCCTGATGCTAATGAAGAGATTCTTCACATGATTTTGCAAACTGCAGGAAAAAACAAAAAGAGCAGGAGGATATCCCACTTATAAGTAAAGGCAATGGCTTTTTGGGGTATACCCTGGATCCTTCACTGAAGAGATTAACTGTTGTCATGTTCTGTTTTATGAAAGGAGGGTCACAGCCAACCTGGCTAGAAAATGCTGCAAAGAGTGGGTGAGTTAAACTTCATTAGACAGGAAAGTATATTGTTAATTAAGTCTAGGCTTTAGAATGTGCCTTATGATTTTGTTTTCCATATAACTATTGTTTGCCAGTACTTTTACTTACTACTTACACCCTTGCATCCGAAGAAGTGGGTATTGTGGCAAAGTTCCTCCTCTCCCCTAGTAGGTCCTGCGCTTATTGGCGGATTTTCCTCCCCTCAGTGGTCTTCCCCTTGGATGAAACCCACAGTCTGGATCAACTCCTCCTATGTCTGTTTAGGAGTAGCGAGACTTGAGGGGAACCCGGTCCCACCCTCTACTCCGGGTTCCAGCCCAGGGCCCTGTGAATTGCAGCAGTCTCTATAGTGCTACTTGTAACTGCTGCTTGACTGCTACAGCTCCCTGGGCTACTTCCCCATAGCCTCCTTCAAACACCTTCTTTATCCTCACCATAGGATCCTCCTGGTGTCTGATACTGCTTGATTGTATGGTGTTTCCTCAATCCTCCGGTAGTACACCCTCTCAGTTCTTAGTTCCTTGTGTCTCTGACTCCTCATACACACTTCCTTTCTCTGGTTCCTCCACCCCTGACTGGAGTGAGCTCCACTTTTTATATCAGGTGCCCTGATTAGCCTGTCCTGATTGGCTGCAGGTGCTCCAATCAATGTAGCTCTCTCTGGTGCCTTCTAGAAAGTTCTTAATTGGCCCCAGGTGCCTTAATTATCCTGGATCAACTGCCATTTTGGTTCCCATGGTACTAGGGATTTGCTTAGCCTGGGGCTAACATACCTGTTCCTGAATACTTTCCTGTAGCCATCCGGCCTTGCTCCATCACAGTATTCACCCACGAAAGCTCATGCTGCAAAACGTCTGTTAGTCTATAAGGTGCCACAGGATTCTTTGCTGCTTTTACTACTTTGTGACTCTTTAGGTTTTAAGTAAACGTTTACTTGTTTTCACTATAAACATACCTAAGTGCTGTGCATTAAACGGAGAGGTGAGCTGACGTGAAACTGTTTCTTTGGGAGCAGCAACTGTGTGACTAGTGTAAGTGTCTCGGAATTGGGGCTGGATATTCCAGGGGATTGCTTGGAGGGCTCAGAGGTTGGAGTGTGCCTAAGGCAGAGGGGCAACCCAGCCTACATAGCCTGAAGGGGAGCACTTGCCCTTGGCTAGTGGGGTCAAGGAATTGATCCATGGCAGACACAGACAAGGCCCCCTCATGCTAAGGGCAAATGGTAGCAAGGTGCCTCATCCTAGGTTCTCCCCAGGAAGCATCACAGACGATGATTTAGGAAACATGGCATATAGAGTTAAAGAGGGTCTTTTGTATTTCTCCATCTCACATATTGGTTAATGTTACTAAGGTTTAAATATTGCCCTTTTCCACACAGTGCTAACAATATTTGATTACTTCCAACTGGTGGAATATGTAAAAGAAGAAAACTTTACTACATTTGATAGCACTACGGTCACGGTGGTCTGGCAAATGTTCAGATGATACATTTGAAGACTTAGATGAAAGCATTTTGAAGTGTTTTTAAAAGCTTTTCCTAGAAATCGATACATGTGACTCAATTAACTTTTTTCCTTCCAGCCATGACAAATAAACTTTTCCAGTGTCAAAAGGAATGAGAACACTGGTCAAAGATAATGTATCCCTGGTCAGAAAGTCATTCCAACTGAAGTCTGAAAGCAAAATAACATTTGCCCTTCCTTTGGAAAGTAGCAAAGGAAGAGAGTGCAACATATAATGTAGTTTAAAAGAGAACCCAGTAATGACCAGTAAAATAAAAACAAATGTGCTGAAATAGCAACACATAAAAATACTTCTTCATGTATCTAGTCTCTAGGCCTAACCCTTTTCTCCTTACACAAGACATTAGTTTTCATTACACACCTTGTATGGGAAGATTAGACTCTTTTTAATCATTTAGACTTGGTTCAGTAAGTAAGCAAACTCCTTACAGTTGCCTGGGAATTTTGCCTGAGTTAAGAGTAATTAATGACTTCAGGATTTTACCCTTTGACCCTTCAAATATGCCTGTAAGTCACTATACAGGGAGAAAATGAAGCAATATGCTATGGGGTCTGGTGTAAGAGCTGCGTTTCTGGGAACACTGAGTAATATGGCTGTCTCAGTGGAGATTCTGGCATAAGTTAGGCCTGCCCCATGTATGAATCGGTGCTTTGAATCAGGGAGCCACAGCTGGTTCTCCAGGGGCTCTCTGACACCCCTTCCACTTCCTCTAAGCAGAGCTTCTGCTCAGCCAGAAAGGAGAATTGAGCCCCCCACAAATCCAGATCACTGAACTTTGCACAGCTCTAATAATTATGGAGAAATGATCAGAGGAGAGAGAGCTTCAACGCTCCTTAACTGCAAGTTTACCTTTTACAGAAATGTGAATTGGCATGTGCACATGCAGGTACAATGAGTGTCATTAAAAATCAGCTTGTACTGTCCCATGGCATTTCCAGGTTCCCTAAATATAGAATGGGAAATATTGCAAGTACCATAGTAAATTTCAATACTCCAAGAGGTATGTATTGATTTTCATTGGCTTCCACTGGATCTGCATATGTGAAGTCTGAGTGTGAAATACAGCATTTGCCAGTCTCTTCATGGGCCCCTTTGAGGAAGAACTTCTGGAAAAATGCATCTCAAAACTAATGATATACCTGAGATACACTGGTGAGATACATTCTCTGGACAGGCGACCTAAACTCCCTTGTAGATTTTCATAACAATTTCAACAACCACCCCCTTATCTCTAGAACACCTCCACACTAGCATGAATTTTCTGGACACCGTGCTCAGCTTTAGCAATGGAACCCACTAAATGACTATAGACAAAAACCCCATGGATCACCACATTTACCTCCACAGATCCAGCAACCACCCCAGAAACACCAAGAAATCTGTTATCCACAGACGGGCACTCAGATACCACAGAACTTGCTCCAAAAAGAAATTCCAGGTGACATATAAACACACTTCCACCTTCACTAAACAAGGACACTTCACCAAAGAAGTAGACTGCATCATGGAATGGGCCATCCAAATATCCTAGGAATATCCGCTTCAATACAGGAAAAAAAACCCCACTGACTGTGAACCTCTAGTTGTCACTTACCCTGGATGGGTTGCAATGTAGAGTGGTATCATCAAAGAATTACAATCCATATTTGATGGGGACCATATCCTTAAAGAAATCATTCCTGAACCCTCTCTTCTAGCCTTCAAACAACCTCCCCCAACTTGCCAAGCTCATCACCAGAAGCAAGCTCCTCAGAAACCATCAACTCAAAGCAGCACCACACCCTGCACACAACACAACACAACTTTCAAGATCCTTGGGTCCTACACATGCCTATAACAACGTGTGGTGTACCTCATCCAGTGTATCAAATGTCAGAACAACTATATGGGTGAAACCACGCAAACACTATGCTCTCAAATGAACTAATAGAAAAATGATAAAAGACAAAAACACCATATTACTTGGGGGCAAACACTTTTCACAGAGCTATCACTCCATATCTGGCCTCTCCATCCTCATCCTCAAAGGAAACCTGCATCTTCAAAAGTTGAACCTGGGAACTTAAATTCACAACTCAGCTACACATTAAAAAAACATGGACTTAACCTGTAAAACCAGTGTCTCTGTTATTACAAAAATATGTCTCACACCCTACTGCCTCCTAACTCATAAATGTCCATTTAATTTTAAGTGGTCTCCTAGAGCAAATGTGAACCTCTTAAGCTTAATAATCCATCCCCACCTTGTATTTAGCTCAGACACTCAGGTTACTTTCTCCAGACCTGAGGAAGAGCTCGGTGAAGCTTGAAAGCTTGTCCCTTCCACCAACAATAAAAGATATAACCTCATCTCTCTCATATCCTGGCACCTACATATACACTGCAAACAGCATTTGTAACCTCAGTTACCCAATTTGCACATGCTAGGACATATTTGTCCAATGTGGCTATAACTGGGTGGGTGATAATTAAAGGGGTTCATTGGAAATCTGGCTCCATAACTGCTATACAAAATAGATCCAAAAGACAGCATTTATATAACCTCAAGAAGGCTATATTACACATGCAATGGTAACCTGTCTTGTAAACAAATAAAAATAGCATTATTACTTAGTAAGGCCTAATTATGGACAGGAGACTAATTAACATCTCTTGAGAATGGAAGGGGATTATCATCACTTGGACAAGGTACAATAGCGCTGTCCATTCAGCACCATAATTCCTCTGGGGGTATGTGAGAAAGATCCCAACCAACTGGATATGGTACAACGGGCTTGGTTAGATCACAATCCCTCTGAAAGACTCTATTTAACTAGTGTACACTTTGCTGTATTAGCATAGTGGGCAGCTGGGGTCCTATTATTCCAAGCAGATTTCCTTCTGCAGTCACTTGTTGGTTTTCGCCTGTATTTTAATTAATGTTTTTGTCTTTATGGATGTGATTAAGCAATTATTAGGAATGGAGCAATTCCTTCTTATGCAGCAAATACAGTGGTTAAGATGCAAGCCTGCTTGGGAAAGCAAAAGGTATTCTACCCTGAACTCTGTTTCTGTCCTCTGCATTTTGAAAAGGCAGTTTACCTCAGGAGCTACTGTGGTGAATCTAGACCAGGGTGAGAAGCAGTTTTCTCATCCTGCAACATTTTTCAAGATTTCAACCTTTTTTTCTTTTCCTGCACTGGGACAAAACTGAAACCTTTTGAATCAGGCAGAGCTAGGCACTTGTACATGGGCCTCCTATATCCCAGGTGAGTGTCCTAACCACAAGGCTATAGGTTCTTCTGAGTGGAGTGGGGAGGTGGGTGTCTCTCATAATCTCTTCTATTGAAGCTGTTCCACTTTGTATAAATAATTAAATTTGTGATATGGGATACCCAGATTCAAGTCTCCTACATCATGAGTACCCTAACCATGGGGTTATGGAGTCAATCTCTCTCTCTCTCTGGTCCAATGAATATTTAATTAGTTATACAAAGTAGAAATGCTCCAATAGTGGAGCTTGAATGAGACTGGCTATGTATCTTAGAGCTTAGAGAACTCACCTGGAATGTGGTAGACCAAGGGTCAAAGGCCAAGATCCGAAATTTCATCCTGGATCTAAGAGAGCTTCTTGATTAAAATAATGGGTTTCTGAGAAATTTTGGTTCTGCTGGAAAAATTCCTGACAAGATATAGATGAATGCAGAGGTGATTGGTAAGGGTTGTTGATCTGTATCCTAAAATACGGTTTAAACACTGTTCTTCTAGGATGGTGTGTTAGGGGACCAGTGTTGTAACCATGTCAGTCCCAGAATATTAGAAAGACATGGTGTCTGAGGTGATATCTTTTATTGGACCAACTTATGTTGGTGGAAGATACAAGCTTTTGAGATTACACTGGATGAGTTACACAACATGTTGTGATAGATGTGTGTAGAACCCATAGATCTTGAAAGGTGTGTTGTAGAGGGTATTGATCATTATAGCAGTAGAGGTACGTCTACAGGTTTTGCATGTCTTGCTCTGGCAGGGTGTGGTGCTGCTTAGAGTTGGTGTGTCTTGGTCTGTGGGGATCTTGCTTCAGATGATGAGAGCTCTGTTTAAAGTCCAGAAATGTGTGTGCAGGAAAGATTTCTTTTAGGATGTCATCTCCATCCGAGTATGGGTTGTAATTGTTTAATGATACACCATCTTGACTCGTTTGTAGGGACAACTTAGGGATATGAGGTTGGAGGGTTGTTTTTTTCTGTATTGAAGCAGATTCTCTTGGAGTATTTGGGTGGCCTTTCCATGAAGTGATTGGCTTCTGTGATGGAATGTCCTTGTTTGGTGAAGGTGGTTGTAAGTGTGCTAAAGTATGTATCCTGGAGTTTCTCCCCAGAACAGGGCCTGTGATACCTGAGTGCCTGGCTATAGATAACAGATTTCTTGATGTGTTTGGGGTGGTTACTGGATCTATGGAGGAAACTGTGGGGATCCGTCAGCTGTTGTATATAGTTGTCTGTAGGGTTCCATTGCTGAAACTGATCATGATGTCCAGGAAGTTGGTGCTGGTGTAGAGTATTCAAGAGAGAGTTTGATGGATGGTTGTTGAAATTGTGGTTGTAATTTATGAGGGAGCTTAGGTTGTCTGTCCAGAGGATGAAAATCTCATCAATGCATCTCAGGGATATCATTGATCGTTATGGTGTATTTGTCCACTGCTATGAGGATCATTATCCCACACAACACACCTTTCAAAAGGCATGTGTAGAACCCATGGATCTCACAAGATGTGGTGTACCTCATGCAGTGCACTAAATGGCTCAATTACAACTATGCGGGTGAAACCAGACAATCACTATGCTCTCAAATGAACTCACACAGGAAAACAATAAAACACCGTATCACTCTGGGCTGAAGACTTTTCACAAAGTGATCACTCCATATCTGACCTCTCAGTCCTTGTCCTTAAAAGAAACCTGTACAACACCTTCAAAAGACAAGACTGGGCACTTAAATTCATAATTATGCTAGTCACTAAAATTCATAGACTCAGTAGAGACGCTGGATTTATGGCTTATTTCAAGAATCTGTAAACCACTAACCCTCTCTTTTTGTCCTATGACTGCACAGGTGTGAAATGCCTACTTCACTTTGAATGGCCTCTTGCAATATGTGTTAACTACTTATGCTAAACAGTCCCTTCCACATTGTATTTAAGGTTGTGATGCTGGGAGTTCCTTTCCCAGACCTGAAGAAGAACTCTATGCAGCTTGAAACTTGTCCCTTTCGCCAATAGAAGTGTAGTCCAATAAAAGAGATTGTCTCACCCATCCTGTGAGGGGACCAGGCAGTTTCAGCACCTTCACCCACAGGCAAGACACAGTCACCAGATCAGTGATTGCAACTCATTGCGACCAAATGGATCGTTAAAAGAGAGAGCCAGAGTCAGTGGACTTAATGGCTCTGCTGACGGGGCATCATCACCAGGGTGGGCCTGATTGGGGAAAGGCAAGAGATTTCCAAGAGGTTTGGAGCTGGCTGGGAGAATGTAATTTTGTTCTCTTCCTTTAATGTAAGAGGAAAGTCTAACTTATCTTGTGACGAAGCATTAGTTTAGATGAGACTAAATATGTGCATAGGCTGTTTGTTGAGTTAAAATCCATTTTTCCCCTAATGCAGTGTTTCCCAAGCTTGGGACGCCACTTGTTTAGGGAAAGCCCTTGGCGGGCTGGGCTGGTTTGTCTACCTGCCGCATCTGCAGGTCCGGCGGATCGCGGGTCCCACTGGCTGCTGTTCGCTGTTCCAGGCCAATGGGAGCTGCTGGAAGCAGCGCGAGCCGAGGGATGTACTGTCCGCCACTTCCCGCAGCTCCCATTGGCCCGGAGCAGTGAACCACAGCCAAGGAGCCGTGATCGGCCGAACCTGCGGACGCAGCAGGTAAAAAAAACGGCCTGGCCTGCCAGGGGCTTGCCCTACACAAGTGGTGTCCCAAGTTTGGGAAACACTGCCCTAATGCTTTAGTCCAGCTAGTAAATAAAATGACTTTGTTTTAAGAAGGATGTTGGTTGCTATATCACTGAGTCTGGAAGGGAGGAAATGGAGATATCATCAAAGTGCAGCCAGGCTTGCAGAGGGATAAGCAGTTGGCATACACCAGATCCCAGTGTAGGAGTGGAAAAATCATGATTCCAGCCCTTGAGACAGGGAAAGACAAGAGGCTTATGACATGTGGGAGTGCGCTCAGGGAGAACAGAACAGAGGAGCAGATAGCCCACAACGCTGACAGCTACTCAGGTTTTCAATGTACATGTGCGTGTCGGAGAAGGACTATTACTTTGAAAGAACAGGCATGATGTTATTCCCAAGTTAAGAAACGGGGTTTCTTATTGTGATGTGTGTCAATATTTCATAGATTATAAAGCCAAAATGGACTATGAGGCCAGTCTAATGTCCTGTATGACACAGGCCATAGAACTTCCCTGAATTAATTTTCATTTGAATGAGAAAATATCATTTAGAAAAAAAATCCAATCTTGACTTTAAAATGTCAAAAATTAATTCTTGTTTGGACTAGAGCATATCTTGTAGAAAAATATCCCACCTTGATTTACTGTTTTTCAGCAATGGAAAATTCACCACAGCCCTTGCTAAGTTGTTCCAATAATTAATTACCCTCACTGTTAAAGAAACTGCACTTTATTTCTAGTCTGAATTCCTTTAGCATTAACTTCCTGACAGTGAATCTTGTTATATCTTTGTTTGCTAGATTGAAGAGTCCTCTATTATCAAATTACTGTTCCCAATGTAGTTATTTATAGACCTTGCTTAAGGGTAAGGCCTATGGGTCTAGAACCCAAGACCAGAGTATTACCAAGCAGCTGACAGCTCCAAGCTCCAAGCTGCTACCCAGCAATATGGTCTAACTAGCTTGAACTCCACTTTCCATGACCGGCTGTGGACACAGACCACCTATAGGATTTGACTGACAGCAGACCCATGGTGCCTGATTGGCTCCCTGCCCTACATAAATCCAAGGGGCATTCTGGGCCATGTCCAGGTAACAGTGTGAATCTTTTGTAGTTGCTATGATTGTTCCTTGCTCTTGAATTCCTGGCTTGATCTCAGCCTGATTTGGACCCTGAAACCTGATTCACACTCTGACCCTTGGAATTGACCCTGGCCTGGACCTAACTACAAACTACTTTGCTTTATTCAGCCACAGGTTTATCCCTGCTCTGACCTATGGCCCTGACTATCCTCGTTGGGATCCTGACATGAAGTCACCACTTAACTCTGTCTTTGAAGAGGGTATTGTGTGCAGTTTTGGTCTCCCATGTTTAAGAAGGATGAATTAAAACTGGAACGGGTACAAAGAAGGGCCACCAGAATGATCCGAGGAATGGAAGGCCTGTCGTATGAAAGGAGACTTGAGGAGCTCGGTTTGTTTTCCTTAACCAAAAGAAGGACAAGAGGAGATATGATTGCACTCTTTAAATATATCAGAGGGATAAATACCAGGGAAGGAGAGGAATTATTTGAGCTCAGTGCTAATGTAGACACGAGGACAAATGGATATAAATTGTCAGTCAGGAAATTTAGGCTTGAAATTAGACGAAGGTTTCTAACCGTCAGAGGAGTGCGATTCTGGAACAGCCTACCGAGAGAAACAGTGGG
>SCPV02097477.1:0-11591 GCA_004028625.2 Cuora amboinensis | reverse complement strand
CACCCATCTCTCTCTTTGAAGACAGCTAGATGCTATAGGCAAAAGAACTAATGGACACAAATCTTACATCAGGAATCATAACACTCAAAAACCAGTAGGAGAACACCTTAACCTGTCTGGTCATTCAATAACAGACCTGCGGGTGGCAATTTTCCAATAGAAAAGCTTCAAAAACAGACTTCAATGAGAAACTGCTGAACTGGAATTGATATGCAAACTAGATACAATCAATTTAGGCTTGAATAGGGACTGGGAATGGCTGAGCCATTACAAACATTGAATCTATCTCCCCATGTAAGTATTCTCACACTTCTTATCAAACTGTCGGTACTGGCAGGGACGGCTCTAGGTATTTTGCCGCCCCAAGCACTGCAGGCAGGCTGTCTTCGGCTGCTTCCCTGTGAGAGGTCCCCAGTCCCGCGGATTCGGCGGCCCGCCTGTGGGAGATCCGACAAAGCTGTGGGACCAATGGACCCTCCGCAGGCATGCCGCCAAAGGCAACCTGCCTGCCGCCCTTGCGGTGACCGGCAGAACGCCCCCCGTGGCTTGCCGCCCCAGGCATGCGCTTGGCGTGCTGGTGCCTGGAGCCGCCCCTGTGTGCTGGGCTATCTTGATTATCACTTCAAAAGTTTTTTTCTCTTACTTAATTGGCATCTCAGAGTTGGTAAGACAACTCCCACCTTTTCATGCTCTCTGTATGTGTATATATATCTCCTCAATATATGTTCCATTCTATGCATCCGAAGAAGTGGGCTGTAGCCCACAAAAGCTTATGCTCAAATAAATCTGTTAGTCTCTAAGGTGCCACAAGTCCTCCTGTTCTTTTTATAGAAACATGGGAAGTTGTTACTGCCATGAGCAGGTCAGGTTGATGGAACTACCCAGCTGAGGAGGAGGCCACCCGGTGTTATTGACATGCAGATTGGGAGAGCCCATAACTACAGAGTCACCCACCCTGCTCCCTGCAGCACAGTGATCCCTAGTGCTGCCGTGAGGTAAGTAGTGACTGTGAGGTGATAGCACCCCCTACGGAGCCCCTTTTAGCAGCATATCTCCCCCTAGTGCCACGCTGAAACATTGGGGTCAGCGGTCCCCACAGTGGGGAATTCTGAGTATGTCCCGTAGGTTTCTGATTTATTTACAGGGGGGTTAGTGGCTATGGAAGTAGTAAGTAAATAAAGAGAAGGATAGAAATGAAGGGAGATCATTTACTAAGATTCTTGAGCAGAACCTGAAGACTGAGTAGGAGAAAAGGGGTGTGGGAAAAATCTGGGATCACTGAAAGGATTGTCAAAAGCCAAAAGGAGTCTCAGAGGCACGAGTGAGGGGTTTCTGTACAAGTTTTTTTTCCCCTGGAGTTCTCTTCTGATTTTAATATGAGTAAAGTATGTGGATGTGTGTCTGTCCACGTGTGTGTTGGAAGTTCCCTGGTGGTGTCTGTGTGTTACTTGCTTACACTGTCCCTGAAGAGGGAAATAAGAAACCAGAGGGTCTGCAGCTTCATTTGGACTCATAGGGTCCAGAGTGACCTAGACAAACTGGAGGATTGGGCCAAAGGAAATCTGATGAGGGTCATCAAGGACAAGTGTAAAGTCCTGTACTTAGGAAGAAAGAATCCCATGCACCGCTACAGGCTAGGGACTGACTGGCTAAGCAGCAGTTCTGCAGAAAAGATCCTGGGGATTACAGTGGATGAGAAGCTGGATATGAGTCAGCAGTGTGCCCTTGTTGCCAAGAAGGCCAATGGCATATTGGGCTGCATTAGTAGGAGCGTTGCCAGCAGACTGAGTGAAGTGATTATTCCCCTCTATTTGGCACTGGTAAGGCCACACCTGGAGTATTGTGTCCAGTTTTGGTCCCCGACTACAGAAGGGATGTGGGCAACGAAAATGACTAGGGGGCTGGGGCATATGATTTATGAGGAGAGGCTGAGGAAACTGGGATTATTTAGTCTGCTGAAGAAAAGAGTGAGGGGGGATTTGATAGCAGCCTTCAACTACCTGAAGGTGAGTTCCAAAGATGATGGAGCTTGGCTGTTCTCGGTGGTGACACATGAGAGAACAAGGAGCAATGGTCTCAAGCTTCAGTGGGAGAGTTCTAGGAAAAATATTAGAAAACACTATTTCACTAGGAGGGTGATGAAGCACTGAAATAGGTTACCTAGGGAGGTGGTGGAATCTCCTTCCTTAGAGTTTTTTAAGGTCCGACTTGACAAAACCCTGACTGGGATGATTTAGTTGGTGTTGTTCTTGCTCTGAGCAGGGGGTTGGACTAGATGACCTCCTGAGGTCTCTTCCAACCCTAATCCTCTATGATTCTATGACTCTGGGAAAATAGAGAGACTTGGGAGAGCCAGCATTTGTTTCAGGCAACTGAGCTATGGATGCCCTTAGTGAAGACTTTGTAGTGTAAGACAAGAGACAGTAGATGGAGACACACATGTGGCCAAGTGCACATATGCTGTAATTCCCTGTTTTAGTGGTAAAGCTGGAACACTGGTGTACTTGGTTCTTTCTTTTCTTCTGTCTTCTTCTGGGATGTGGCCTCCTATAACTTTCACTTTGTTCTGCATAATAAATTCTTAATGCACCATCATTAACAGCTTCCAGTGCTCTGTACATATTCCCTCCCATTTCTTTGCAGCTAGATGAGAGGTGGTGGTCCAGAAATTTTTGGATTTGGGTTGACAAAATATCTTCTCTGGTGTAAGATAGGGGCCCAACATGGAAAAGACGGAGAGATGCTGCTTTAGAAGAAACCTTCAGAGATGATGCAGCACAGACGAGACTGATACTAGAATTCTGTGTTCAGTTCTGGTGTCTATATTTTGAAAAGGACGTTGAAAAATTGGAGAGGGTACAGAAACGACCCACAAAAATAATTCAAGGATATGGAAAAATGATGGAGGGAAAGCCTGACTTAAAAGACTTTGATTGGTTTATCTTATCAATGAGAAGATCAGGTGAGGACTTGAAAAAGTATATAAGTACCTTCATGGGGAGAAAATACCAGCAACTAAAGGGCTCTTATCTAGTAGATAAAGACCAAACAAGAGCAAATAGCTATAAGCTTAAACCGGACACATTCTAGTTAGCTTGTTGCCATCAATAGAAAGGAAAAAAATACACTTCTTTAAACCATGGTTATACTGGGATATATGAATCCACTCTGGTAGTTGTACTGCACATTTCTACAAAAGCTGCTCTCTCACTATCCAGCCATCCCCATACACATAATGAAAAAAGGAGAGAGAGATGGGAAAGGACAAAATGAGAGAGAGAGAGAGAGAGAGAGAGAGATGAATGATGTTGAGAAAGTGGATAAGGAAAAGTTATTTACTTAATCCCATAATACAAAAACTAGGGGTCACCAAATGAAATTAATAGGCAGCAGGTTTAAAACAAATAAAAGGGAGTTCTTCTTCACACAGCGCACAGTTAACTTGTGGAACTCCTTACCTGAGGAGGTTGTGAAGGCTAGGATTATAACAATGTTTTAAAGGGAACTGGATAAATTCATGGTGGCTAAGTCCATAAATGGTTAATAGCCAGGATGGGTAAGAATGGTGTCCCTAGCCTCTGTTCATCAGAGGATGGAGATGGATGGCAGGAGAAAGATCACTTGATCATTGTCTGTTAGGTTCACTCCCTCTGGGGCACCTGACATTGGCCACTGTCGGTAGACAGATACTGGGCTAGATGGACCTTTGGTCTGACCCGGTATGGCCATTCTTACGTACAAACCCCTTGTCACTATAATAAGAGAGATGAGCTAGCTTCTGGTAGATCAAACTCTCCCAGCACAAATGACCCCAACAAGACTTGAACTCACGTTACCAGATTGTGACAATTCTTTGGGCTGACCACTGAGCAACGGAGCTGTTGTCAATGGAATAGTGTAACAAGGGGTGATGTAATAACCTACATTGCACATCCTGATGTCTAGGTTATTTATTAGACCCTCTTTCCCTGCAGGATATGAGCAATTCTCTTCAGGAAGGAGATCTTCCATTGGATGACCATTGGGTGTCTGCCCTATTTTTGAGGGACAGAAATGTGCCCTTAGAATTTAATAACAAAGAAGGAGAGAGAGATGGGAAAGGACAAAATGAGGTAGAGAGCTTGACATTTGAGCAATGTAAATTACTTCCTCTTGGGAATGAAGCCAAGGCTGGAGTCTTTGAGGGAACAGGTTGGGATGGAGTTTTGGCTTGCTCCCCCAGCGGCTGCACACAAGGGAAGGAAATTGGTATGTGGGGAGAAAGACTTGGAGAAATATGCTCAGGTAAACACACAAGACACAAGCACACACCAGAAGGGACACTGGGGTCATATAAGGCTCTGACTAATGGAAGCAAGAGCCATCAACCTTACACAACACAAAAACATCTGACAAAGATACAAATACAGATGCAAAGGAAGAGAAGTCTTGGAAGAGGTATCCAAGGAAGAGGCACGTTCCCACAGAATAGAAACATACATACTAGAAACATGACACTCAAGACTCAGATAAGCAAGGGATTCAAACACCCACAACACAGACCCACACACAAATCTGAACATGAGGTAAAGAAAAATGTGACTCACAAAAGCAAGAGTTTGGATTTTTCCACTTTTTGTGGCAATGAAGAATGCCAAGAAATATACTTATACTGCTATGGCTTGTTGCCATCAATATTGAGAATTAAGCCGTACTGGTGTGAACCATGGTTCTACTGGTCTATGTGAATCCACAGTAGGAATTGCACTGCAAATTGGTTTCAAAATTGGCCTTTCTCTCTTCCATCTATCCCCATAAACATTAATTTCTCTTTGTCTCTATTCATCCATCTATCCGCAGACACACCCATCTCTCTCTATCAACTTATATTTGTGCCTATATTAGTGTGAGAGTCTCTGAAGACTAGCAGATGCTACAGGAACATGTGAAGTTGTTATTGCCATGAGCATTATCGCCATGAGCATTCTGGACAGGTGTAATTGATGGAGCCTATGAGCTTGGGATGAGGCCACCAGGTATTATTACAATGCAAATGAAGAGTTTTTTATCTTCTAAACTAGATAACGTCCTAGTTTCAGCTACGAAGTCACGATTACAATCCTTCACTTCTTCAGTTCCATTAATTTTAAATGCATCAGCTTGACTTCTCACTTCTGATACCAGTCAGCCCTGTGTTCTTGCGGAGCAGGGGGCAGTATCTAGCCTTTTTGACTTATGAAAGACACCTCCCCTCCCCCACCAGTCTCTGCTTGAACCCAAACTGATCAGAGTAAAGGCTTGCAGAGAGCAGTGAAGGGCAGGGGGAGACACACCTAGACCACTCCTGGCAAGGGTGACAAGATTAAGGCAACTCCCCTGGCCTCATCTGCATGAAAGATGGGACAGGGAGGCATCTCCATTGGCATACAGAATGGAGAACAGAGATTCCAAGGCAAAAACTGCACTGAACTCTGGGACCTGAAAAGCAGGGAAGCACTGCATCCTGGGGGATCCCTGCTCCAGATGTTAATGAACCCCCTCCTGCACACACCCAGCTCAGCAGTTATCAGACCAATTCTAATAATAAATCCTTGAGTGATATCCAAAATACTGAAGCAGCCTAATTGCATTGTGAGCTCCATGGAAGGCACATCATCCATAGCCAAGAGTGATCATCCCCTATTGTCTAGTCTAAAGAAAACCCTTGAGTCATCAGTTTACCCATAAACAAATCTAGTGTTCTCCCTTGAACCGTTGTTGTTTCTCTACAAAAAACCCTACCTATGTTCAAGTAAGTGTTCTAATGCATGGATCCAAACTCTGCATCGGTTCCACTGGGATTGCATCTTCTCCTGACTGATCGTGCTGGGAGCTCTGCCTGTCTCCAGCACTCAGGATCATGAGCTACCACCATCACCTGGGAACCCTCACAAGTTGAAGCTTCATGGCATGGGTGAGATCCCTCTTCCCCCCAGCCCCACATTGTTTTCTTTTCTACCTCAGGCAGGTCTAGTTTTCTATATATGACTTCTGTAACCTTTAATAATGTAACTGTTACGTTTGTTTAGGCTCCCCTTGTGTGGTTATCACTATTATTCAATAAATAACTTTTATAGTTAAGCTGGTTGCTTCTCTCTCTCTCTCTGAACTTTACTCTTTTTAGCTTCACCATTTACTCAGCAGCAACGCTTCTTTTACCTAAACTAAAGGTCCCTGTAGCGCCCAAAAATACTGTGGGGTTTGCTCATCAAGTGGGTTACTACTAGTACAATTGTGACGTGAAAGTGGGGATAGGGACGTGCTAAATCTGTGACATACGAGGGTGGCAGCTTGGAAGTGCTGCTCGACACAGCCTGCTCAGCTTACTCTATTCCAGGGCGGTACTTGTGTCATATAAGGGTTGCAGGTTGAAGGTGCTGCTTGGCCAAGCCTATTGAGCCTTGTGGCATACAAAGGGGGCAGCTTGAAAGTGCTGATTGACCAGGTCCGCTCAGACTTGCTCTTTGTGTGTGTGTGTGTGTGTGTGTGTGTGTTCATCTGGTTCTGGGGCTAGAGGATCCCAGCCCTCGGGAACCTAGGTCCTGCAGGATTGCTCCACTGGGAGGGGAGTAGAGCTCCGTATGAAAACCCAAGTGACACAAGCAGTACATTGATAGAATTACAGAACTCCCTCCCCCCAGAAGAGTAACCCTAGTAAATGAGCATACCACAAAGTAATGGGCAAATCTGGTAACACTTCTGGTGAGGATTTTGGCTGGGAGTCAAGACTCCTCAGTTCTGTCCCTGACTCTGGAAGAAAAGTGAAGTCTAGTGAGTTGGGGCTGGGAGTCTGGACTCCTGGGTTCTAGCTATCCCTTTGGGTAGGGTGTGGTGGATCAGAGAAGGCAGATCCAGGACTCCTGCCTCCTTTCCCTGACATTCAGAGGAGAGTGGGTGTAGTGCTTTGAGCAAGGGAAACTGGGAGTGCAAGCGATTCCCTTCCTGTTTCCCCTGCCTGAGGGGAGGGCGGGCGATTCCCTGCCTGTTTCCCCTGCCTGAGGGGAGGGAGGGCGATTCCCTACCTGTTTCCCCTGCCTGAGGGGAGTGTAGGCAATCCCCTGACTGTCTGTCCCTGCCTAAGGGAATATGGGCACTTACTTGACTGTATCTCCTGCCTCAGGGGGGTGAGGGAAATCCCCTTCCTGCCTCCTCCTGTCTGAGGGGAGCACAGGAAAACCCCTGACTGTCTCCCCCTGGCTGAGGCGAGTGCGGGTGATCCACTGACTGTCCCACCTACCTGAGGCGAGCACGCCCAATCCCCTGACTCTCTCCCTGCCTGAGGGGAGAACGGGTGATCACCTAACTGTCTCCCTCTGCCTCAGAGTGCCCAGGCGACCCCCTAAATGTCTCTCCCGGCCTGAGGCGAGCTCCCCTGATATCTTGACTGTTTCCCCAGTGCCACAGCTGTCTGCGCATTGAGATTGCAGCTTGAAGGTTCCCTCCACAATACTAGTGTCCAGCACTAAGCACATGGGCGAGATTCAGCTGACTTGGAAGGGCAGTGTTCGAAGTGTTGTGTGATAGTTTGACAGATACACTGCTGTCCTGTAAACAAGGTGGTGTGAGTTCAAAACTCCTTGTGGCTTTGCATAACAATTTCTATACCGCTGTCTTAAACCCTGAATGTCTCTCCTCACCTGAGGCGAGTGCTCCTGATCACTGACTGTCTCCCCACTGCCTGAAGGGAGTGCGAGCAATCCCCTGTCTCCCCCTCCCTGATGGGAGTGCGGGCAATCCCCTGTCTCCCACTCCCTGATGGGAGTGTGGGTGATCCCCTGTCTGTTTCCCCTGCCTGAGTGAAAATGGGAGTTCCCTTGACTGTACCCCCGTGCCTGAGGGAGCATGGGCAACCCCCTGATGCACTCCCCTCAGGCTGGGAGAGACAGTTAGGGGTTCGCTCGCATTCACCTCAAGCAATGGGGACAGTCAGGGGATCCCCCTTTCTACCCTCAGGCAGAGAAAGACAGTCAGGGGATCTCCTGCACTTCCTCAAAGGTCTGGAGCCTGTGTTTTGTGTTTGAATCCTTTCCTAACATGAGTGTCTGTGTTTCATGTTTCTTGTGTGTATGTTTCTGTTTTGTGGGTGGGTGCCGCTTCCTTGCACGCCTCTTGCATGTCTCCTCTACCTCATTATGGGTGTTTGTATCTTTGGCGGGTGTGTTTGTGTTTTCTGTTCTTGTGGCTCTTGCTTCTGTTGGTCAGATCCTTATATGCATCTGTTTTGTTTCCCTTTTATATATCTGAGTGTGTTGTTCCTAGTGTCTCGTGTCACATACAACCTTCCTTCCCTTGCCTAGAGCCACTGGGAAGCAAGCCAAAACTCACAACCCAACCCTACCTGTTCCCTAGAAAACTCCAGACCTGGCTTCAGACCCGAAAGGATATAGTTTACATCACTTTTCTGTTAATCTCTCTTTCTCACCACTGGGCCTCCTTCACCTTCATTCCAACAGCTCTCTCTATTAGAGACAGGGACCCAGCTGACCTGGGCACCTCCACCAGCTAAATCACAACCACAACCGGGGATGGGAAACATCTTCTCCCCTCCTGCTGGGTGTCCTATTTCCTTCCTTCCTTGGTTTTCACTCTCCTTTCTCCTGGTTTAAGCAGGGTCTGAATGAGCTCTCTGTGACACTCTATACCTCGGGGGAACACCCTGCACCCTTGTGTTCATCCTTATAATATGATTTTGTGGTAACCAATGCAACATTTGTCATGTTGGGTGTCCTCGGAAGGCTCATGATGCACTGAACATTGTTGTTATAGTAATGCTATAGGTTGTAATTTCATATCTATAGTTATGAGGCTGAAAATATGTCCTCATGGCTTAAAACAAGCCCAGGTAAATCTCTCCAGGAGAAGAGGGGCAGTTCACACCTCATCAGAGCATGTATGGGACAAACCCAGCCCAGCCTCATAGAAACAAAGGACCCAGGCGTAGGCAGCAACAAAGGATCTGTTGGACTCTTGAGTGAGTCACTCCCTGGGTCAGTTTGGGACTAATGCTCACCCGACTCTGAAGGGGGCAGGGGCAAAGCCAAGAGGGAAGAAAGGGCATATATATAAAATTGGAGATATACTTATCTCTTAGAACTGGAAGGGACCTTGCAAGGTCATTGAGTCCAGCCCTCTGCCTTCACTAGCAGAACCACATACTGATTTTTGCCCCAGAGCACTCCTCAAGGATTGAATTCACAACCCTGGATTCAGCAGGCTAATGCTCAAACCACTGAGCTATCCCAAAGGGAGAAATATTTGGCATGGTCTTCCTCTCTCTCTTTCACCTCCATCTACAGACATCATATCAAGTGACTGAAGTGCTGATCAAAGGGGAGAACCTGGCTGATGGGCAATCAGTCAGTCTGTGGTGAGAGGCGTCTAGGTTTGTAAGGTTTCAGAGTGGGAGCCATGTTAGTCTGTAAGGACACTGAAAGTGTTAAGATCTGCTTAGAATGTGTTTTGCTTTTATTTCATTTGACCAAATCTGACTTCTTGCGCACTGACTTATAATCACTTAAAATCTATCCTTTGTAGTTCCTACATTTGTTTGTTTATTCTACCTGAAGCAGTGCATTTGGTTTGAAGTGTGTCAAAAGAATCCCCTTGGGATAACAAGCTTGGTACATATCAATTTCTTTGTTAAATTAAAGAGCTCGCATAAGCTTTCAGTGTCCATCGGGCATAACTGGACACTTCAAGACAGATGTTCCCTGGGTTGTGTCTGGGACCAGAGATATTGGCTAGTGTCATTAAGTTGCACAATCGAAACAGCAGCTGGCCAAAACTGCTCACTCACGTAGCTGCGAGCAGCTTACATGCCAGAGGCAGTGCATGAACAGCCCAAGAGTGGGGGTTCCCACAGCAGAGCAGGGTAAGTCCGGCTCCCAGAGTCGAGGATTGGAGTGACCTAGCAGATCACCACTCCAGATAACACCAGGGGAATGCAGTGCCAGGGCTGCCCAGAGCAGGGGGGCGGGAAGAGGGGCAATTTGCCCCAGGCCCCGGGCTCCACAGGGGCCCCCACAAGAGTTTTTCGGGGCCCCTGTAGCGGAGTCCTTCACTCGCTTCGGGAGGGGGCCGGAAAACTCTTGCGGGGCCGGGCCCAGGAGCTTTTTCTGCTCCCGGTCTTCGCCGGCGGGGGGTCCTTCCGCTCCCGGGGGGAAGGACCCCCCACAGGTGAATTACCGCCGAAGCGGGACTCGTCGCCGAAGTGCAGCCTGGTCTTCGGCGGTAATTTGGCGGCGGGGGGCCCTTCCGTTCTGGGACCCGCCGCCGAAGTGCCGCGAAGACCCGCCGGGCTGCACTTCGGCAGCGGGTCCCGCATTGGTGGTAATTCGGCGGTGGGAGGGCCCCGGCCACGGGACTTCAGGGCACTTCGGCGGCGGGTCCCAGAAGGGAAGGGCCCCCCGCTGTCGAAGACCCCAGGCCCCCGGAATCCTCTGGGTGGCCCTGTGCAGTGCTGGGTTTTCAATGGCACCAGTGGCTCCATGGACCCAAGCCCATGCTCAGAAGGGGTTCCGGCCTTTGCCACTTGCACTGCGCCCTGAGACCCCACTGACTCCCCCTGCCAACCACTTGCTCCTCTGGGCATGCCCGCCAGGTGGCCAAGGGCTCCTCTCCACCCCTTGGCCCCACCCCCTGCTCCTCTCAGCACCCTGGCCAGAACCCAGTGCACCTCCAGCTCTGTGTAGTCTCTGCTTCTCACCACCTGTGTGGCCCCACCTGTCTCCCCGGAGCTGAGCCATAAGGGACTGGTGCAGAAGCCTGGCCAGTCTCAGCCAGGTGTGTGGGGAGGGTAACAGTGTGGAGGGCTTGGCTGGGCCCCTCCAGGCTAGTGCATCTTAAGGGACCCTGGGCGGGGAAGGTCCTGCCCTGGATGATCGTGGACGGGGATGGAGCGATTCCCGGCCATGGGACATGTCCTGGCTGCGCTGCCAGCTCTGCCCGGTAGACACAGTTGCCTCCCAGCAAGGCCAGTGAGTGCAGCTGGGAGGCAGGGCTTGGAGGAATGGGTCTGTGGGGAATATGGGGGGTGCTGGGCTGTGAAGGGGCAGGGAAGCTCTGTGTGTGTTTGGGCATTAGGGAGTGGAGGTCTTGTGCGGGGTGCTGGGCAGGTGTGGTGGGACTGTGGGCAGGGGTAGTGTTGTGCAGGGCGCTGTGCATTTGTGTGTGGGTGTGGGGGGCCTCTGACCTTACAGAGTGGTGTGGCATACGCCTGCCCCCGAGGGCAAGGGGCATGCTGGCAGCACAGGGCCAGGCAGGCCACTGTGCATCTGGCAACTGCCGGTTTGTAAATAGTGCCATCCCATGCCCCATTGCCTCTGGCTGGCCCCTCGCTCGGGTTGGATCACAGAAAACCCCTTGGGAACTGCCAGCTGATGTGCTTTGACTACCTCTGAGTCTGTTTTCTCTGCCACCTTAGGACTTCATGCCCTTCCTGATTTGAGCCAGACACGCTTGCCTGCTACAAACACAGACCCAGGTCTGAACCACAACCCCTAAAAGCTGCAGGCTTAACTGAAAACAGCTTAAGTGTTCCTGTCTCCAACACCCAGATGCCCAGTTCCCAATGG
>SCPV02097467.1:0-10571 GCA_004028625.2 Cuora amboinensis | reverse complement strand
GCAGCAGCTTGTTTTGCTGGTGCCTAGAGCCGCCCCTGCTTCCACCACTGAGGGCTGCTTACCCCCTCCCCATACTGTGTTGCCCCATGCAGCGGTCTGGGAGCTGACCTTGTCTGTGAAGACCGAGACAAAAAAAAGCATTGAGTACTTCAGATTTTTCCACATCTGTCACTATGTTGCCTCCCCCATTCAGTAAGGGTCCCACACTTTCCCTGATCACCTTCTTGTTGCTAACATACCCGTAGAAACCCTTCTTGTTACCCTTCACATCCCTTGCTAGCTGCAACTCCAATTATGCCTTGGCCTTGATTACATCCCTGCATGCTCGAGCAATATTTTTATACTCCTCCCTAGTCATCTGTCCAAATTTCCGCTTCTTGTAAGCTTCCTTTTTGAGTTTAAGCATTCCAAGGCAAAATTATCAAGAAAGTACTAAAAGCCAAGCTCCAGATAAGATTTCCACTGAATTTGTGTCTTCAGTCCTCCTGTGATTAGACTTTAAACTTGGATATGGCATGGACCTCAGCCCTTGTAGTTCTATTTGATTATCTCCTCATGGCAATGAGAACCCCCGAAGTCTCAGTGGTCATCGAATCATAGGACTGGAAATGACCTCAAGAGGTCTTCTGATCCTGTCCTCTACACTCATGTCAGGACTAATTATTATCAAGACAATTCCTGACAGGTGTTTGTTTAACCTGCTCTTAAAAACCTCCAATACTAGTATTTGATAGTACTATCATACTACTTGACCCCTGCAGCTTTTGTCAACGGATCACTTAGATGTATAAGTGGGTAAGTAACATTAGTGTAAAACTCATGGAGTAGAGACAAGAACAGGTTTATTGTCTTGCACTAGTAATGTTTCCCTCAAACTGAAAAGAGATCACTCTATATAACTGACCTGTCCTCTTAGTTACAAATCCACCAATCTTAGTGTCATATGCAATGATTTTATACTTTCTTCTAGATCACTGATAAAGATAGTATTGAGAAGAACATGCGAAACCCCCACCACCACACACAAGGAACACTCCCTATATGTAATATACTTGGGCTTGTATAAGGCATTTGACTTGGTACTGCATAACATTCTGATTAAAAAAGTCAATGCTATACAATACTAATAAAGCACATATTTAATGGAATGAGAAGTGGCTCAAAACGGGGGTATTTTTAGTGAGATTCCACCTGAGCTCTGGACCGGATTAGCCAGTCATTGAGATACGGGAATACATTAACTCCTTTTTTTGAGGAAAGCCGCTACTACTTTCACACATTTGTTGAAGACCTGTGGGGTGGCCGACAGGCCAAATGGGAGAGCTGCAAACTGGTAATGGGTCTGGTTCATGGCAAATCTTAGGAACCTTCTGTGGACTTTAAGAAAATTGATATGTGGAAGTATGTGTCCTTTAGATAGAGGGTGGCATACCAATCCCCTGGATCCAGCAAAGGAATGATGGCGCCCAAGGAGACCATGCGGAACTTCAAGCTCTTGAGATAGCAGTTGAGATGATGCAGGTCTAGGTTCCGTCTGAGATCTCCTTTGGCCTTTGGAATCAGGAAGTAACGGGAATAAAACCCCATTCCTCTTCCCGGCTCCCACCCAAAGGAGGGACTGAACTTTCTTGTTCCAATAGTTGCTTGTGAGAAAGATCCCTGAAGAGGGATGGGGAGGGGGCGTGGGAAGGCAGGGTGGATAAAAATTGAAGGATATAACCAAATTCTATTGTGTTTAGAACCCAACAGTCCAAGGTAATGTGGGTCCAAGCACTGAGGAAGCAGGAGAGTCGTTTGGAAAACAAAGAGGTAACTGGATCCAGAACTGAGGGAATTGATATGTCGTCCTCAACAGTCTCGTCAAAACCAGTGCTTCTAACTACCAGAATGTTTAGGGACAGAATAAATCAACCCTGAAGAGGAGATTGGTGGAGGGGTGTCTACGTCACAATCCTTCGCGCTTCCTCATCCGCTGGTCCTACCAGGCAGGTTGCGCAATATAGTGTCCTGTCTGTTGAGGCCTGTAGTGTTTTCTGGACACTGCTGGTGTATACAGACCCTGAGATTTTAGGGTTGCCTTGGAGTCCTTAAGTCCATGGAGTTTGGCATCTCTTTGCTCTGAGAAGAGCAAGGGCCCTTCGAATGGGAGATCCTGGAGGCTTTGTTGAACCTCTTGAGGAAACCCTGAAGATTGTAACCATGAGCTTTTGTGCATGCTAATAGCCATAGCCATTGATCTGGCCCCAGAATCGGCAGCATCCAAGGCTGCCTGGAGGGATGCCCAAGCTACTGTCTTCCCTTCTTTGACTAGCAAAGAGAACTCCTGTTTGGCCTCTTGAGGGAGCATGTCCTTAAATTTCTGCATCGCCTCCCACATATTAAAATCATAGCAACCTAGCAAAGCTTGCTGGTTCACTATTCGGCGTTGTAGCCCACCTGTTGAATATGCTATTTGGCCAAACAAGTCCAGCTTTTTGGGGTCCTTTGCCTTGGGACCCCTCATTGGTGGTCCCCCTCATTGGTGGCTGTTTAGTTAACTGGATTTATTTAGACTTACTAGATAAGAAAAAAGCACAAGGATGTCAAGACTGGGATTTAAAAAAGTGCTCAGCACAGGCTGTACTCGCTCATAATGAAGTCAATGAGTGCATTTTTTAAAAATCCCACCGGAAAGACAAAAGAATTAATTTTTAATTCTCTGTAACATTCTGGTATTTCTTACCTCGACAAAAAGAGCAAACATGTTTTCTAATGTGTCAGAAACTGGGACTTCCAAGTATGCAGCAAGCTCTTTAAGACTGACTCTTTTCCCTTTCATTTTCTTGGCACTTTGAGAATATCTATCAAGATCTTTTTCAAGCTTCTCTGGTTTCAGCCTACAACAACAAACAAACAAAAAAGGAAAATATTTGACATTTTCAGACTACTTTAAAAGGAATATTATGGTCTACTTCTAAAATCATTAAATGTTCCTTGCATTGTGTAAAACAGTGAATGACAGCACTGTAAGATATTATGCAAGAACTCACTTACTTATCCTGATTCATAATTAACCAAAATACCCGGGGCGCCATAATTAAGGCTCCAAAGCCAAATCACCCACTTAGTTTCCAACATAGCTCAAAAACCTAATATTCAATATTATTATTTGTATTAAGTGTAGTGTCTAGGAGCGCTATTCATGGACCAGGACCCCGCTCTGCTGATTCTTTACCCTTTCATGCAACTGTCAATTGCAGACTATTAGTAGAACAGTGACATAAATGAATAATTATTTCCACTCTTGCTAATGTTACTGAATGAGAAAGACCTGATGCATATTGTTTAAAACCAAGATTACTAATAGTGATTACACTCTTAATCCTGTTTGTCAGAGTCATCACTTTTCACATCCTACCCTGCAAATGCAGTCACTGACAGTATTTGGGGCCACCTACCAACAAGCAAGGAGGCCAAAAGATCCATCAGTTGAGGCTAGTCAGTATATAATCATGAGTTCACTCATTTCCTTTCCAATTACAGAGCCAGACCTGGTCTATACATAAATTTTGTACTGGTATAACTGTTTTGATTAGGGGTATGACTTTTTAATTAAAATAGTAATATAGTTAAAGTGCTAATGATGGAAGCTGAAGGCTTATAAAATGTTATAAGTTCTGTGCCCTTCCACCATAGCATCCACAAAATCTCAACCAGCAGATTTGTTTTGAATGGTGGATAGCCAAGTTAACTCAGGACAATGTGGCCTTTCCAGTCAGAGGGCAAATTTTTATTTCCAAAAGGTAAATGCAATCAATACAGTTGGGCAGTTTCTATGCCCTAGTTTGTTCCCCTTTCTGCTACTGAGGCAGCACATAAAAGGAGCAGGAAACCCACTGGGGATTCTCTCATGTTGGGGCAATTATGGGTGGTTTACAGCTGGCACAGTCAGGTCATGCAACTCCTTTCTTCCTTGCAGGCCCTAGTGTTGTGGTCTGGCTATCCCCCGTGGCTCAAGTCAGAGCAGTCCCTATCCTGGATTGGAGGAGACAATCAGGAAATCAGAATGGGCTGTTGATCCCCCGCAACTCTCCCCCTTTCCTGGCTTGCCCAGGATTGCTGCGAGGAGGGAGAGGGGGTGATTCTTGGCACTCCTCAAGGCTCTGCCAGGGGCTGTTGAGCTCCTATCCAGCTCTCTATGAGGCCCACCACTCATTAGGGAAACACACAAAACAGTCAGACCTATTCTCTCTTCCCTTCCTATGATGCAGTAATCAGTCAATGGAGGATCTGCAGCAGGGAAAGGAGAATAGCCACTCAGAGTGCTCTAAGCTCAGACCAGAACTGTTCTGAGGCTGCAGTTGAAATTGAAGGAGGCAGTTAGGGAGACAGTGCCCCTAATCACTTCTCTCACTAGCTATATGGCTAGTTCCAACTCTTCAATTTAAAAATTACAGGATGCAACTTAGGAAGTACATTTCATTTCATAATCCAATACAAATTTCCTTCTTAGCACCATAGTCTTAATGGCCACAATTTAGAGCATCAAGGGCCATAAGTGTACCACAGGCTGGAAACCACTAATCTAGAGATTTTGGCTGTTGCAGTCTAATTGCACCAAAGTACCTGAAGCAAAGGTCTCAAAAATGTAGCGAATTGACCAGACCTGACTGGAATGGAGGATCTGAAAAGGATATCTGATGAGTTATTTGGATTTAGGAAACAGCTAGTGATTGCCAATGAGATATTCCCGCAACCAGCTCCTTTGATGAGTGTAGTCAGTCAAGGAATTGACTAGAGTGTTTAGAAGCCAGAGTTCATACTTAGCGAGGTGATGTGTATTGGCCAAATAATAAGGCCTTGTGCCTTACTCTGTAATCATTAACGGTAAGAACCAAACTTAAGAGCCAAGGGAAATGTGTCAGTTTCATGCTACACAAAGGTAACCTGGACAACTAGGAGGATCTTACAAGTGAGACTCCTAAATAGGTGGTATTTTTAGAGAAGAGCACTTTCAAGGGTTGTCTGGACACCACCATTATGAGGCCTACATTGATAGGGATAGTCTTTTCTCACTTCATTCAAGGGAGATGGAAGCACCATTGCCATATATTGTGATTTAACTAGATGCCTAGAAATCTACAATCCCACAATCACATACAATTGGTTAAAAAAAATCCTAGTTTAGAAGGGAAGTGAAAACAACCATAAAAATATAGACACACACACAGAAAAAAAGGTGAAGTCAATAGCAATGAATATACATTAGAAGTTAAGAATGCACAAAATTGGTAAGGGAAGCTGTAACAGGGTGCTGGCTAGGAGATCCAAGCCAGGCCCCTGTTAGCCCACCTCTGCTTAAAAGGGGGGTTAGGACTCACCCTAATCACCTGAGGTGATGCATCTGGGGGCCTGAGTGGCCAGCCTGCTATATAAAGCTGGCTGGGAAGAAGCAGAGGGGGAGAGACAGGAAAGGGAGGAGCAAGGAGCTCTAGATCCCTGCTGGCAGGAGAAGCTATCAGTCTCCTGGGTGTTGGTCTGTAAGATATGTAAATAATAGGTGGTGGGGATAGGCATGAACAATAAAAAGGCACTGGTGCATGTACTTTGGAGTGGTCTGACTGAGTTTGTGGAGGGGCTGGGAGAAGGCACCACTACACGTGGGGGCTTGTCCAGGATTTGGAGCCAGCGACCATGATTGGCAACCCTGGACATAGAGGAGACCCTCAAATGGCTGGTGAATCAGGAGGAGGGAATGCAGCAGGCTCTGCGAAACATCCAGCTGCCCCACCAGATGGAGAAGCAGACCTTCCTGACCCAGCAGGCAGAACAGCAACGGAGTCAGCAGGACTTTATCAGGGAGCAGACCAACGCACAAGCACCAGCTCCTACTGTCGGTGGTGAGTACTGCAACTGGCCAAGGCACTCGACCCCCGGGCTGGGGACTGTGTAAAATGAGCCCAGCGGATGACCCGGATGTGTTCCTGGGGACATTTGAGCGGGTAGCCACGGGCACCAGCTGGAGCCGTACTTGATGGGAGAGGCTCAAGCGGCCTACATGGCGCTGAGTGAGGAGCACGCCTGGGATTATGAGACCGTACGAGCTGCCATTTTGGACTGCGTGGGCCTGTCGGCCGAGTGCTATAGGCAGAAATTCTGGGCCATATGGAACCATTCAAGTAGTGGTCTTGCCAATGCCATATACAGGAGTAGTAGAACCTCCATATCCCTATTTGATATTTCCTTGTTTATACATCTGGGGTCTGTTTTCGCCACAACATCAAATTGAGAGCACATGTTCAGTTAGTTATCCACCATGACACCCCAGGTCAAGAGTCACTGCTTTTCAAGATACAGTTCCTCATCCTATAAGTATGGTCTCTGTTCTTTGTTCCTAGACTTTGCATTTAGCTCTGTTAAAGTGCATGTTGTCTGACTGTGCCCAGCTTACAAAGTGATGTAGGAAACTGTTTAAATGGCATGTCCTTTTCATTTCTTAGAACAAAGCTTGGTGGAGTAGTATCTGCAAACTTTGTCAGCAATGATTTTATATATTCTTTCAGGCCATTGATAAAAATGCATAACAGCATTTGGTGAAGAACCAATCCCTGCAAGACCTCATTGGATATACAGTAATTCAGTGATGATTCCCCATTTACATATATATTAGGAGATTTATCATTTAGCCAGTTTCTAATCCATTTAATACAGGGATAGTCAATAGGTGGACTGTGGGCCAAATCCAGACCGCCAGATGCTTTGAACAGACCCCGAAATCTTTTTATTTACTTATTATCTTTTTTTTATTATTTTCTCTGTAGGCTGGACCTTAACTATACCTTGACTAAGAAACTTGGACTTTGACAAAAAAAATAATTGACTATCCCTGATTTAATATGTGCTCTATTGATACTGTATAGTGCTAATTTTTGATCAGGATGTCACATAGTACTAAGTCACAAGCCTTACGGAAGTCTTAATATATTTACTTCAACACAGTACCCTTATCTATGAAATTTGTAGTCGGAAAACAGTATTACTCATACCAAAGTGCCCCCTTTGTTCTCTGCAATGTATTTTAAAAAATATTATCCTCCCCTTTTCTCCTCCCGCAGGGACAAATGTTTCAACGCAGCCCCTATCTACTCCGTCCCAGAGGCTGGTCCAGATTAGAAGGCGGAAAAAATGAACTGAGGACCACATGTTTGCTGAGCCTATGCAGTTCTCCCGCACTGATAGGGCCCAGCTGAATGCATGGAGGCAAACAATTGTGAAGTCCCGTAAAGCATTACAGGAACACAAAGAGAGGAGGGAGGTGCGCGATGAGAGCAGGCAGGACGCTATGGTCAAGCTCATGGGGGAGCAAATTGACATGCTCTGCTGTGGATCTAATGGATCTAATGCGAGAAAGGCAGCAAAACCACAGACTTCCATTGCAGCCCCTGCATAATCAAACTCCCTCCTCCCCAAGGTTCCATAGCTGAATTACAGGATGAGGAACTGTATCTTGAAAAGCAGTGGCAAAGATTGTGAAGAGAATTTTTTTTTTCCCAAATACTTATATAACTATGCCAAATGGGACATTCTCATTGATGAGAAGAAATGTAACATTAATTGGCATTTCAGAAAGCTGGTGGAATGATTAACATTGGAATGTTAAAACTGCTGGTTATAACCTGTTTAGGAAGAAAAGAATGGGTAAAATAGGAGAGGAGGATGGCACTCAATATTAAGACACCATTATCTGTTTTAGAGTTATTGATAACTCTTCCACAAATCTTGAATGCATATGGCTGAACGTGCTACCTAACAGAGCCCAGGAAGGGATGAAGGCCTATAGTTACCCAGGTCATTCTGCTTGAATATTGGCACAACATTAGCATTTGCCCAGTGTTCCGGAATTTCCCTGATATTCCAAGGTTTATTAAAAATAAACATCAGCAGGCCAGAGAGCTCCTCAGCCAACACTTTAAGGTCTCGGGTGGAAGTTTTTCAGGCCTGCTCATTTAAAATTGTATATCCCTATCTGATGTTCTTTCTAGTCCATTAATAACTAAGTAGTATGTTAAAGTACATCATCCTCATGTGATTAGCCTGACAGATCTTGGGCAAAATAATGGAAAAGTTGCTACAAGGTTTAATTGATAAAGAATTAAAGGATGGTAATATAATTAATACCAGTCAATGTGATTTTATGGAAAGGAAGTCTTGTCAAACAACCCCTTTATTTCATTTTTTGATGTGATTACAAGTTTGATTGATAAAGGGTAATTGCATAAATGTGTTAGCACCATACAATATGAATAATTAAATGAACTGTGTAAATGTAGTATACTTAGACTACTGTAAGGCATTTGACTCTAGTACCACATGACATTATGATTAAAAAATTAACACTATCAATATCAGTTAATCACACATTAAGTGGATTAAAAACTGGCTAACTGACAGATCCCAAGAAGTCGTTTTCAATGAAGAATCATCCGCAGATACCAGTTCCAGGACTTTTGCTGCTTTTATCAATGATCTGGAATATAAAATCACTGCTCATAAAGTTTGCAGATCAAATTTCAACAATGACAGTGGAGTGGTAAATAACGAGGACAGGGCAGTCACACATGTTGATCTGTTCACTTGGTAAAATGAGCCCATCCAAACAAAATGATTTTTAATGCAGCCAAATGGAGGGACATACATCTAAGAACAAGGAATCGAGGCCATACCTACAGAATGGGGGACTCTGTTCGAGAAAGCAGTGATTCTGAAAAAGGTTTACGGGTCATAGTGAACAAGCAGCTCAATATGATCTCCTATAGTCCTTTTTGCCACAGCATCACAAATACATGATCCTTTGATGTATAAACAAGGGGTCATGAGTAGGAGTAAGGATGTGATTTTAACTCTGTACATGACATTGGTGAGAGTGATACTGGAATACTATGTCCAGTTTTGGTGTTCACATTTTAAAATGGATATTCAATAACCAGAGAAGGTGCAGAAAAGAGCTACAACTATTATTTGAGGGCTAGAGAAAATGCTTTACAGTGAGAGACTTACGGAGATCAATCTGATTAGCTTATCAAAAAGATCAGGGAGCGACTTGATTACAGTGTACAAGTACCTTTACAGGGTAAAAATATTGGCTATGAAAGGCTCTTTAATCTGGCAGCGAAAAGCATAACATGGCTGAAAGCTGGAATCAGATAAATTTCAAATCAGAAATGAGGCACACATTTTTAACTATGAGGGTGATTTGTCATTGGAACAAGCCACCAAGAGATGTGGTGAACACTCATGATGGCTTCAAAGCAACACCTCTTGATGTCTTCAAAGCAACACTGGAGGCCTTTCTGGAAGATATGCTTTAACCAAACAAGTTACTGGGCTTGATTTAGGGTTAATTGAGTGAAATGCAATGGCCTTATAATACACAGGAAGTCAGAATAGACGATCTAGTGGTCCCTTCTGGCCTTCAAAATCCACGAATCTATGAAAACAGGGCAATTCAATGTAGCAGACAAAGCTATAACATGATCAAGTGACAGGAATTCAAAGCTAGATAAATTCATTCTGGAAATAAAGTGTAAATTTTAACTGGAACAACCTACTAAGGTATGTGGTAAATTCTACATCATTTGAAATCTTTAGAATTAAGACTGGATATCTTCCTAGAAGTCATGCTCTTGTTCTTGTTTTTGGGCTTGATGTAGGAATTATTGAGTGACATTTTAAGAGGTCAAACTACATAATTGCAACAGTCCTTTCTGGCCTTTAAATCAATGGATAAACTGCATACTGACTACACCTCAAGAAAGTGTATGTTGAGCGTCCTACTGCAAACTACATTCCACTATGCAAAAAAAAACAACAGGATTGTAATCTTCCTATTAGTGGGGAAAAGCCAAGAACAGCTGAGATCTTCCATAATGTACAGATGCCATGGTGGATAAAAATCCATGATTTAAAAATAAATGATTTTTTTTAAATTTAAATCAGATTTTTTATTTTATTTAAATTATATTTTTTTCTTTGTAAAAATAAACCTGTTTAAAATTAAGTATGAATTCAATATAAAACATGATATGGCCTAAACTACTTATAATCTCTTAAAATGTATAAATAAAAAATAAAGTATTGGGGGAAAACATCTAACTTTTGAGGTTAAGTTTTATAAATATGGTCAGCCTAAGTCAGTCAGGAGACTGTCTCATTTTCAAAAAACTTAAGCGAATAGGGACTTAAACTCCAGTCCCTTTCACTTAGGTGTATTTGAAACACATTTCCCAGGATGACCTGAAATAATCAGTTTAATTCACTGACTACAATTAATCCCTCTGTTTAATAAATAATTTAGTTATAAACATGAAACATGTTTTGATAAGAAAAATTTACTTATCCAAAATATTTAAGGTTTTGTTTAATAAAAATAAAAATAAAAAAATTTATATGTGGTTTTTTGTTTAATTAAATTCCAGTTACCATCCTAAGGCAGCATGACACAAAGAATGAGCCAAAAGTTAATTGTCTAATAAACAAGAAATATATCTGTCTGTTACAACTCCATTTTGTTCTTGTTCTCCTCTGTGGCCGCC
>SCPV02097462.1:0-11111 GCA_004028625.2 Cuora amboinensis | reverse complement strand
GAGATGTTTGCTGAACTTATGGGCTGCTCCAGAGCCGAGGCGGACCAGCAGAGCCAGTGGAGGGAGAACCTCACACAGCAGCAGCGCTCACACAGCGAACGGGAGGACAGATGGCGTCAGGAGGACCAGCAGGCGACTCAAACGCTGCTTGGACTAATGAGGGAGCAAACGGACACGCTCAGGCGCCTTGTCGATGTTCTGCAGTACCGCAGGCAGGCGGACAGAGCCCCCCTGCACTGTATCTGCAACCGCCCTCCCCCGCCACGAACTCCAATACCCCCCTCACCCAAAATAACAAGAAGGAGGGGCACCAGGGGCCGTGAAAACTGTCACTGCACCACAGCAGAGTGCTAAATTACCCAAAAGCTCTCAGTCACTAAATTTTGAAAAGTCCTTCCCTTACTGTGTTGTTGAGTATTAAAAGTAGTTTGCTGTTAATTACTTTTTCCATCATGTTTCTTTGCAGAAGACTTTCTGTGAAGGGGGGAGAGGGGTTTGGTAATTGCATAGGACATTCACCATTAATAGGGTACAGACATGGGGGCAGGATCAACAGTTGGTCACTCACAGAGTGCAGTCACTAGTCACCCTGGTCAATCTGTGAGGTGTTTTTAATGTTCTGTTCATAGGCGGCAGGTGCCCTGCTCCAGGTATATTTGGAGGTGGGTCTCTCCCCCGGCCCTGCCTGGATCGGGCCCTGGCCCACGCGGGTCTCCCCCCACCCCGTCAATTCCCTGCCTGGAGCAGGTCCCAGCCCCCACCTGCCACCCCTCCCCCGGCGTGTCGTCTCTCCCCCCCCCGCCGCGCTGCGTCCCTGCCTCACAGTAGAGAGGCTACCTACAGAAATGCTGTCTGCTGCCCCAGGGTCCTAGCGCCTGCCAGCCACAAATGGCAAGGCAGGTTGCCCTCACCCTGCCCTTCTACCGTAGCCCTGAGCCTCTACAATGCCCCAAACCCTCAGCCCCAGCCACAGCCCGCAACCCCCTACACCTCCTTCCCCTTCCCACACACCCCTCACCCCTTCTTACGCCCCCACCCCCAGCCCAGAGCCTGCACCAAAACTCCGTCCCAAAGCCTACACCCCTCACCCCTTCCTGCACACCCACCTGTAACCGTCCTCCTCCCAGAGACCGCTGTAGGAGCAGGAGCCTATCATTCCTAGAGTCTAGAAGCGGTCTCTACATCACTGCACACCCTACCCACCACAGTCTGCGTCCCTGTGTCAACCCTTTCACGCGAAGTCATTAGTCAAGAAAAGGTTGTTACTTAACAATGCTCTATTAGCTTTATTTGTACACGTGTGTTGGAAGGGGGCAAACGGGGTGAACAGGGTATGAAACTGTAGAGGAGAGTCAACAGTAATTGGGTAAAGAAACAGGAGCAGGTTCAGCTTCTCTGTAAACAAAGTTAATAGTCACAGCTTACCCTGCTCGCTGAGGAACCTAGCTTTCAAAGCCTCCCGGATGCACAGCGCTTCCCGCTGGGCTCTTCTAATCGCACGGGTGTCTGGCTGAGCGTAATCAGCAGCCAGATGATGTGCCTCAACCTCCCATCCCGCCATAAAGGTCTCCCCCTTGCTCTCACACAGATTGTGGAGCACACAGAAAGCTGCAATGACAATGGGGATATTGGTTTCGCTGAGATCCGAGCGAGTCAGTAAGCTCCTCCATTTCCCCTTGAGACGTCCGAAAGCACACTCCACCACCATTCTGCACTTGCTCAGCCGATAGTTGAAGAGTTCCTTGTCAGTGTCCAAGGCGCCAGTGTAGGGCTTCATGAGCCAGGGCATTAGCGGGTAGGCTGGGTCCCCGAGGATCACTGTAGGCATCTGCACATCTCCAACATTTATTTTGTAGTCCAGGAAGAAACTACCTTCCTGCAGGCGTCTAAACAGACCAGAGTTCCTGAAAACACGCGCGTCATGAACCTTGCCCGACCACCCGACGTTGATGTTGGTAAACCATCCCCTATGGTCCACCAGTGCTTGCAGCACCATGGAAAAGTAGCCCTTGCGATTTATATACTGGCTGGCCTGGTGGGCCGGTCCCAGGATAGGAATGTGAGTCCCATCTATAGCCCCACCGCAGTTTGGGAATCACCTTCGAGAGCAGGAGCTCAACGATTGCATTGGCTACTTGCATCACAGCAACCCCCACGGTAGATTTGCCAAAGTGGTTCGCTATTGACCTTTAGCTGTCTGGCGTTGCAAGTTTCCAGAGGGCTATGGCCACTCGCTTCTGCACAGTCAGGGCTGCTCGCATCCAGGTGTCCTTGCGCTTCAGGGTAGGGGACAGCAAGTCACACAGTTCAAGGAAAGTGCCCTTACGCATCCTGAAGTTTCGCAGCCACTGTGATTCATCCCAGACCTGCAGCACTATGCGGTCCCACCAGTCCGTGCTTGTTTCCCGGGCCCAGAATCGCCGTCCCATAGCATGAACATGACCCATTGCCACCATGATCTCCACGGCGCGGCGTACCGTGCTTTCTGAGAGGTCTGTGCCACTCTGAGACTTCATGTCCTCACCACGCTGCCGTTGCCTCCTCGCCCGAGTTCCCAGCATCTGACTGTGGAAGAGGTGTACGATAAGGTGCGAGGAGTTGACAACGGCCGTAAGTACAGCGATGATCGCAGCGGGCTCCATGATCGCAGCGGTGTGCTGTGGCGTCCGTGCTGTAACTTATAACAGGAAAAGTGCGCGAACTGATTTCCCGCCGGCGGGAGTGACGGTTGAATGCTGACAGTTACCCAAGACCACCCTCGACACAGTTTCCCCCCCAGCATGCATTGGAGGGAAATCCCAGCATTCCAATGGGAAGCGGGGAGTGCGGGAACTGTGGGATAGCTTCCCACAGTGCACCGCTTCCAAAGTCGATGCTTGGCCCGTTACAGTGGACTCACACAGTCGAATTAGTGTATTTAGTGTGGATACACAAATTCGACTTCATAAGGTCGATTCCACAAATTCGAATTAAGTTGATTCGAAATAGTCTTGTAGCGTAGACGTACCCTTACATATTATACACATCTAGATTATATATTTATTAGTTCTTTTCCAATCACCTTTGTGTGTTATTAATAGAAAGTACCTTGTATAACTCAGACACTACACATGCATGAACTTTTTGAGTGGCGGGACTTTTCTTGTCCAAGCTATTTTCATGTCACTGTTCTCTTTTCTCTGCATAGGGATTGTGGACTTTGCTAACTGCTCCTTGGCAGTACATTTTGGGTGTCTGCTGTCTTTAAACAGATGGTATGATCCAAACATCTCTTTGTCCCACAGAGCAACTTATGGACACATCACTTAATAACAAGGTCACTTAAGACAACATTTCCCTTATGTCCAGCAAACTGCTCACCAGGCCAAAGCCAAGTCAGTCAGTACAAACACACAATCCCCGTCTGTCCAAACTTCTGCATAACAAATGACCCAGGCACTAACTCTCAAAACTTAACCTAATAACTAGTGGAAAGCAGACACTTTGAGAAGTTGTAGCAGAGTCCCAGGCATCAGGAAATCTCACTTTCATTTCATGACTTACCAAAGGTCACAGCATTAAAGCTCACAATCAGCAAAATGGCCAAATTTAGGGCATCTGAGTTACTCTCTCCCAATTAGAGCACTGCAGGGAAGGTGCTCCAGAGCTGTGTAGACTCCACAGCTGCAGGTGCCCACCCCTCTGAGAACCAAGCCCTGGGACCAAAGGGTCAGCACCCAAAATCTAGTCCCTAAATTAAAGGCCACTTCTTAAAGCTCAGCCCATACCCTCTCTGTGCTTTGGCCCAGTATGCAGCTAGTCTGGGTACATGGGCTGTGGGGAAGGAGAAAGACCCTCCCTCACTGTGAGGGATCCCTCCAGCACAGGAGCCTCTTGTGCCTCCCGCCCAGCAGCTGCAGGCACAAGGCGTGTTCCTGAGAGGGCTGGGGGTGGGGTGGGGCGGGTGGAAGAGGGAGGGGGTGGACGAGGGATAGAGGGACATGGGCAGTATAAAGCTACACCCCCCTGCCCTCTGCCCTGCAACCCCATACCCCCAGCTCTCTACCCTGACCCTTGAACCCACACACACACACAGAGCCTTCTGCCCTGCACCCTCACACCCCTAGCCCTCTGCCCTGAACCCCCCAACCCCAACACACACCCAGACTTCTGCCCTGCACCTCCTCCACAGCCCCATCCCTCTGCCCTGACCCCCCCACCCCCAGCCTTCTGCCCTGAACCTCCTCCCCCAGCCCTCTGCCCTGACCCCTGAAACACCCCCCTCCAGGTCTGGAGTCCCGGCCGCAGGCCCTGCTCAGCCCGCTGCTGGCCTAGGTGAACAGAACCCCAGGCTGGCAGCAAACTGAGGAGGCCGGCAGCATAAGATCAGCATTTTAATTTCATTTTAAATTATGCTTCTTAAACATTTTGAAAACCTTGTTTACTTTGCTTACAATAGTTTAGTTATATAATATAGACTTATAGAAAGAGACCTTCTAAAAACGTTAAAATGTATTACTGGCACGCAAAACCTTAAATTAGAGTGAATAAATGAAGACTCGGCACAGCACTTCTGAAAGGTTGCCAACCCCTGCTCTAGAGTAATTACCAGCTAGCAAATATAGTGGAAAAATCAAACAATTGGATTTCAAACCAGGAAAAGAGAATCTGTGTAAGGTGCACAACAAAGCCCTGGATCTGTTCTGTGCAGAGGACGGGGAAGCCGTGTGTGTGGTTGGTGAGAAATCCCCCCAGCACAGATCTCACCCGGTGCTTCTCATGGAGCAGGCTGCCCAGTAATACAAGGTAGGACCAGTGATGAGCTGCCAAATTTTTAACAACGGGTTCCCTCCTCCCTCCAAATTTTTAACAACGGGTTCCCTCCTCCCCCACCCAGAGTTCTTTGCTCACCCTCTGGCCCTTTAACAACGGGTTCTCCATGGAGGTCTAATTTTAGCAACTGGTTCTTGAGAACCTGTGGGAACCTGCTCCAGCTCACCACTGGGTAGGACACACTGTGGATCAGGGTTAATTCAATCCTTCCCTTTTCAAACTCAGTCTCTCAGAGCCACAGACTCTCCCAGTTTCCCAGATTTTCTCCCCTGATTTCTGTTTCCACCTAAATCTCTCCCCTGCAGAGTCCTTCCTCTGGGTAGGTGCAGGGAGCCCTGGCCACTGATTCTGCCCCAGCCTGTCAACCCCACATTGTTCTTTAGAGCGAGGTGGGTACCAGAGCTCTGGGTGAGGCACTTTCCTTGCACAGAGGATTGAAGGAAGATGTGTCTGTGCTCCTGCCAGGCAGGTATGGAAGGAACGAGCTGCTTCAGTCCCACTACACCCCTGACAGCACAGGCACTGCCAGCAGGGAATCCACATTAATCATGGACACAGCCACCCTCGCTTTGCTGCATGGAATATATATGAGTGGGTTTAAACACAGGTGCTATGGGATATTCCCTAGGGACCCATCTCTGGAGTCACTTTATTAAAAGAGATCCTCAGGTTTCATAATAAAAAAATCAGCAACCAAAAAGGAACCTTCTAGCCCCTATGATTGAAAAGATACATTTGAAAATGTGGCCGGAGCATAACTGATATAGAGATCCTGAGCCAATAGCTGTGAGAGGAGGGAACTACCCCATCCATCGCAATGAGCTTGTCTACAAAATTAGGTTGACTTAAGTTAGGTCGACCTACAGGCACCACAGTATTTAAATCGATTGTTGATGTCCACACTGCTCTCCTTCTGCCACTGGTGCAGGGGTGCTTTCACTGACTGACATTTGGCATTGTGGGGCACCGACAGCCAGAGGGTGGGGCATTGACAGCTGCTCAGGGCTCCCAGCTGGATCCCACCGCCACCCCGTCCATGGACTAACAGTTGGCTTGTAGGCTCCCTGCTGTGAAACTGAGCCCTGCTGGAGGCTCACACTTTGGGCTGTCCCCTGGGGTGAGGGCTGCAGCTGTGATCCCAGGTCCCCACTGACAGCTGGGGGCCCCAGCTGTGAGCCCAGAGCCCAGTTGACATCTCAGGATATCAGCACTGGAGTGGGAGGGCTTCAGCAGGCAGCCCAGCTGTCAGCTGGGGCGGGGCGGGGTGGGGCATCTGGGGTCCTCATCCACCACTCTCCAGCTGGGAGCCATGTGTGTGCAGCAGGCAGGGAAGAAGGCAGTGTGCCCAGCTCCCCAGTACAAGAAAACAAACATAATACACAAATCGGCAACTTACAGGTACTGGAGGTCCCTGCCCCAAAGAGGTTGCAGTCTATGAAGATGAGCAGAGACGAATTCCCCCTCCTCTCCAAATAAGCATTTGTGCCAGGACTTTATTTTCAAACATAGTTTGAGAACCTTCTGAATTTTCTGTTGCACTAAGATTGCATCTACCGAAAATAAATACTAGCCCTTTGACAGAGGCAGATCTTTTTGAAAAAATCTGATTTCGACCCAGGACCATGGTTGAACTCAGTGTCTGTGTATTACTTGTGTTCAATGACTGCAAAATTTCCCTTTAAATCTCTCAGCTCTCCGAGTCATTGCTAGATAGCTTTCCACCCCCTAAGCTTCTCTGTCTCTCCATATGCTCAGTGTAGTTCTTTGGTGCTTGACTCTTAGCAAACAGTAGTAGTTCCAGGAAGGGACATACCCAGTTGTGCTGCAGGTGGGGCATACTTCTGAGATCAGGATAGTGAAAGTGAAAGCCATGGCTTCAGAAAACCCCATGGAGAGATTCCAGGATGAAGCTACTTGTCCCATCTGTGCGGAGTATTTCAGAGAACCTGTCACTCTGGAGTATGGGCAAAATTTCAGGCAACCCTGAATCAGCCAGTGCTGGGAGGGATCAGCTACGGATGTCTCCTGCTCCTAGTAAAGAGAAACTGTGCAACAGAGAAACCTCAGGCCAAGCAGGCAGTTGGTAAATGACATAGAAATAGCTAAATTTAGAGGTAGTAAACGGATTAGGAGGGGAAAGAGTGTGTGGGGAATGTTAGAGGGCTTGCCCTCCACCCTCTCACTTCTCTGGTTCTTGTCATACAGGCAGCAGAAGTCCAAAGTGCAGACAATACAATGTGTATTGTGGTTAATTTCCAGCAAGCAGGATTCTAATTTTCTCACCCACTTCCTGTTTGACCCCAGTTTATATAGTAAGATTCTCAGCTTTACCTTAACCAATCATTTTACTGAAATCTATCTAACCAATCCTAACATATTGAAACATAATTATCTAACCAATTATATCCCACTACCCTAATTAACTTACACCTAGCAAAATTAATTATACAGCAGACAGAAACAATTAGAGAACCAGACAGATTAACAATCAAAAAGTGGTGGCCATAATTGTAAAACAGTAGAGAAATGAGGGTTTCACAATCACAAGCATTGATAAGTGATTTCTTGCCAGACAGGATGCTGTCAAACTAAGGCCTGGTCTACACTAGGACTTTAAATCGAATTTAGCAGCATTAATTCGAATTAACCGTGCACCTGTCCACACGAGGAAGCCATTTAATTTGACATAGAGGGCTCTTTAGTTCGACTTCTGTACTCCTCCCCGACAAGGGGAGTAGCACTAAATTTGACAGGGCTATGTCGAATTAGGCTAGGTGTGGATGCAAATCGAACTTAGTAGCTCCGGGAGCTATCCCACACTGCACCACTCTGTTGACGCTCTGGACAGCAGTCTGAGCTTGGATGTTCTGACCAGCCAAACAGGAAAAGCCCTGGGAAAATTTGAATTCCTTTTCCTGTCTGGACAGTTTGAATCTCATTTCGTGTTTGGACATCGGGGCGAGCTCAGCAGCACCGGCAACGATGCAGAGCTCTGCAGCAGAGGAGTTCATGTAATCTCTGAATAGAAAGAGGGACCCAGCATAGACTGACCGGGAAGTCTTGGATCTGATCGGTGTGTGGTGCGAGGAGTCTGTGCTTTCGGAGCTGCGCTCCAAAAAACGGAATGCAAAGACCTACGAGAAGGTCTCCAAAGCCATGAGAGACAGAGGATACAGCCGGGATACAATGCAGCGCCGCGTGAAAATCAAGGACCCCAAACAAGGCTACCAAAAAATCAAAGCGGCAAACGGACGCTACGGAGCCTGCCACCACTGCCCCACCAGTGACCGTGGACTCTGACAATGGGACAGTGTCGACGGCCAATTCCTCGGCGATGTTCGCAGACGGGGAAGATGAGGAAGGGTTTGTGGAGGACGAGGCAGGCGACAGCGCTTACAACGCTGGTTTCCCCGACAGCCAGGATCTCTTCATCACCCTCACGGAGATCCCCTAGCAACCCTCCCCGGCCATTAACCGGGACCCTGAATAAGGGGAAGGAGCAGTCGGTAAGTGCTTTAAACATGTACACTTTTATTCTTAATATAACAGGAATCTGAAGTATGTGAAAAGGAGGTCTCTATATATATGGGGATAGAACAGAAATCATCCTGGGAGATCTCCACGAAGCTCTCCAGGAGGGAATCGAAAAGCCTCCGCAGGAGGTTCCTGGGGAGAGCTGCCTTACTGGGTGCTCCGTGATAGCACAATTTTCCGCGCCAGGCTTTATTGAGGTTTTCTGGGAGCATTGCCTCCATAATACTGGCACCATAGACCCCTGCTTTGTGCTGGCTTTCACGCAGCATGCGCTCTCTATCTCCTTCAGTGACCCTCCTCAGGGCGATCTCGCTCGGCGACTCCTGCATCTAATTAGGAAAATTACCGAAATGTTACGCCTGGTCAAAGTATTTTTAAAAAATCTCTGGACAGATGGCGTAGCAGAGAGTCAGCACGCTGCTGCGTGACAAGCGTAATGGAAAGCCAAAGAATCAAATGGACGCTCATGGAGGGAGGGGGGGAGGGACTGAGGACGCAAGCTATCCCACAGTTCCCGCTGTGTCCTAAAATCATTTGCATTCTTGGCTGAGCTCCAAATGCTTCTAGGGTCAAACACAGTTTCTGCGGTGGTTCAGGGCATAGCTCGTCAACGTACAGCCACCCCCCACCCCCAGAAGGAAAAGGGAAATAAATTGTCTCTTGAGTCTTGTAAATGTCACCCTATGTGTACTGAATGCTGCTGGTAGACGCGATGCTGCGGCACTGTACTATAGCATCCTCGCCCCCCTCTCCTTTGTGACAGATGGTGTAGTGCAGTAGTACTGCTACCCATCCTCATCATCAGCCCATAAGTAGACGGCCTGCTAACCGTCTTCATCATAGCAACAGGGGGCTGAGCTCCATCAGCCCCTGCCCTTCATGTGTAAAGAAAAGATTCTGTACTGCCTGGACTATCATAGCAGCAGGATGCTGTTCTCCTCTCCCCCACACTGCTTAATGTCCTGTCTGGAATATCATAGCAGCTGGAGGCTGCCTTCCCCTCATTTTATCTCACTAACAAGTCACTGTTTCTTATTCCTGCATTCTTTATTACTTCAGCATACAACTGGGGGGACACTACAACGGTAGCCCAGGAAGGCTGGGGGAGGAGGGAAGCAACAGGTGGGGTTGTTGCAGGGGCACCCCCTGTGAATGGCATGCAGCTTGTCATTCCTGTGGGATCTGACACAGAGTGGCTGTGTTCTCTAGTTCTCTGATACACTGCAACCCTAGTACAGTTGCCCCATATTCTGGGTGGGACTGATTCTATTTTTAGATACCATAAAGGAGGGATTGACTCGGGGAGTCATTCCCAGTTTTGTCTTTTACGCCCCGGCTGATCTCGGCCAGGGGCACCTATGACAGCAGCAGAAGGTATAGTGCAGTAGGACCGTCCTCATCTTGCCAATTTACAATGGCATGGTAGATGGTACAGTATGGCTGATAACCATCTCTGCTATCATGCAAAAGCAAATGAATGCTGCTGTGTAGCGCTGCTGAATCGCCTCTGTCCGCGGCATCTAGTACACATACGGTGACAGTGACAAAAGGCAAAACAGGCTCCATGGTTGCCACACTATGGCGTATGCCAGGGCAATCCAGGGAAAACGTGCTCGAAATGATTGTCTGGTGTTGCTTTCCCGGAGGAAGGAATGACTGACTACATTTACCCAGAACCACCCGCGACACTGAAATTTGCACCATCAGGCACTGGGATCTCAACCCAGAAGTGCAAGGGTCGGGGGACACTGCAATGGGGTAGAACAGGGGCAGAGTTTATGCTTTCAGGATTGCCTGCTGCAGGAGTGCGGACGACATAGGTGCTGTGCATGGTGTTGTTCACAGACACAGAGTAGACTGTGTTAATTGTTCACATAAATGTATCTTTGCAAGGAATTCACTCCCTTTTTCCCATCACACAGCTTTGACTGTATCCAGACCTGCCACAGCATCCCCCTCACAGAGGCTGGCAAAGATTAGGCAGTGAAAGAAAAAGACACGGGACGAGATGATCGCTGAAGTTATGGGGTGCTCTCGAGCCGAGGCGGACCAGCAGAGCCAGTGGAGGGAAACCCTCTCTCTGCACCAGCGCTCACACAGCGAACAGGAGGAGAGGTGGCGTGAGGAAGACAAGCAGGCGACTCAAACGCTGCTTGGACTAATGAGGGAGCAAACGGACATGCTCCGGTGCCTTGTGGATGTTCTGCAGGACCGCAGCCAGGAGGACAGAGCCTCCTCACAGTGTATCTCCAACCGCCCTTCCCCGCCACAAAATCCCATACCTCCCGTCACCCAAAGTAACCAGAAGGAGTGGCGCCAGGGGCCGTGAAAACTGTCACTGCACCCCAGCAGAGTGCTCAAGTACCCAAAAGCTCTCATACCCTAATTTTTGAGAATTCCTTCCCTTCCTGACTCACCCAAGCCCCAATCCCAGTTTCATCCCCTGACTGTTTGGTTAATTATTAAAAATACTTTGCTGTTAATTACTGTTTCCGTCATGCTTTTTTACACAATGTTGTGTTTGAAGGGGTGGGTGGGTGGGTGGTGAAGGGGGTAGTGTATTGCATAGGACAGTCACCTTTAGCAGGGTACAGAGACGGGGGCAGGATCAGCAGCAGGTCACACATACAGTGCAGTCAGTAGGCACCCTGGTCGGTATGGGAGGTGGTTTGCAGGTTCTGTGTGGGTGGGGGGGTACGTGACTTTGTAGCGGGGGTGGGGGGTTACAGATCTCATGCAACGGTCCCTGTCCTGGACCACAGAGC
>SCPV02097454.1:0-11948 GCA_004028625.2 Cuora amboinensis | reverse complement strand
GAATCTCCGTTCCACACCATGAACTTGACCCATTGCCACCATGATCTGCACTGCCCGGCGTACCCTGCTTTGTGAGAGGTCTGCGCCACTCTCCTCACCGCGCTGCCGGAGCCTCCTCGCCCGATTTCTCAGCAGCTGACTGTGGAAGAGGTGGACGATAAGGTGCGAGGAGTTGACAACGGCCATAAGTGCAGCGATGATCGCAGCGGGCTCCATGCTCGCAGTGCTGTGGCGTCCGTGCTGTAACCGTCCAGAAAAGTGCGCGAACTGATTTCCCGCCGGCGCTTTCAGGGAGGGAGGGCGTGACTGATGGTTCGATGACGAAAGTTACCCAAAACCACCCTCGACAAATTTTTTCCCCCAGCAGGCATTGGGAGCTCTACCCAGCATTCCAATGGGCAGCGGGGACTGCGGGAACTGTGGGATAGCTTCCCACAGTGCACCGCTTCGAAAGTCGATGCCGGCCCCGTTAATGTGGACTCAGAAGTTCGAATTAGTGTATTTAGTATGGATACACAAATTCGACTTCATAAGGTCGAATCCACAAATTCGAATTAAGTAGATTCGAAATAGTCCTGTAGTGTAGACAAGGCCTAAGTCCTACTTACTTTCAATGAGACCTAAGTCACTTAGGAGCTTTTCAAAGAATTACTTGATGTCAGTTGTATATCTCCAGAACATGTGCCTTATTACACCAGTAGTAAATTTGGCCTTAGATCAGTAATGATTAGAATTTATTACCATCCAATGATTCTTCAGTCATTAAAGTGGTGATCACTGTCCTATTCTTAGTGGACAAAGTACCACTCTCACAAAAACAGTCAGTGCAGTTGGCATGCTTGCTAGCCATCTCACAAGAGAGAACACGGACAGAATAGCATGAAGTATCCTCTACCCCCGACTCTTCAGGTCAGGATTGAGGTATGTTGGTGGGGAAGCATATAGAAACTATACTCTCCAGGGCTGTCAACCCAACATCTTTCATGAGCTCTACGTTCACAGGGTTTTTTAAAATAAGGCATATTAAAATATAGCAGGAACCAACACATTTAGACCTAGAATTATAGTCTTGAGTAGATGAAAAGATAAGGAGCCAAGCTAAATGATATTATAGCTGCTCTGCAAATCTAGGTGCACAACAGCCTACATCACAAAGGATAAAAGAAAACGCTAACCAACACAACTTACAAGAAATACCATGACTGCTGTTGTGGTGATCTAATGTGGGGGGAATAACTGGTAATAGTAAAGGTGAATGGTCGTGAGCAGAAAGTAAGAGTCATATGGGGGCGTGGGTGACTAGAGAGAGAGAGAAAGAGAGAGAGAGAGCGCGCTCAGTATTTGGGGAAGAGATGTTACAAAGCTACAGAACAAAGAAGGGTACCTACTGAAAGGAATCACTGATGGTGATGCAGACATGCTGTTCTGCAACAGAAATCTTATTACCAAGTTGCTATTTAGTCATATTTTCCGCTTACAACAAAGACATCAGGCCAAGGTTGCAGTGAGCTTTGAAAAGAACAGAAAACCTAATGCTCCTACAGTAAATGGCATTATGATATTTACTGTGTTATTATCTATCCCTTTCCTAATGGTTCCTAACATTGTTAGCTTTTTTTTTTTTTGACTACCGCTGCACATTGGGCATATGTTTTCAGAGAACTATCCACAATGACTCCCAGCTCTTGAGTGGTAACAGATAATTTAGACCACATAATTTTGTATGTATATTTGGGATTATGTTTTCCAATAAGCATTACTATGCAATTATCAACATCAAACTTTATCTGCCATTTTGTTGCCCAAGCACCTAGTTTTGTGAGATCCCTTTGTAACTCTTCACAGTCTGCTTTGGATTTAGCTATCATGGGAATTTTGTATTATCTGCAAATTTTGCCACTTTTACCCAGATCATTTATGAATTTATTGAACAGTACTCGTCCCAGTACAGATCCCTGGGGAACACCACTATTTACTTCTCTCCATTCCAAAAAATGACCATTTATCTCTGCCCTTTTCGCTGGTCTTTTAACCAGTTACTGATACTTCTCTCTTACCCCATGACTATTTATTTTGATTAAGAGCCTCTGGTGAGGGACCTCGTCAAAGGCTTTTTGAAAGTCCAAGTACTCTGTATCCACTGGAACACCCTGGTCTACTTGTTTGTTGACCCCCTCAAAGAATTGTAAGAGATTGGTGAGGCATGATTTCACTTTGCAAAAGCGATGTGTTGCCTCTTCCCCAACAAATTGTGTTCATCTGTGTGTCTGATAATTCTGTTCTTTATTATAGTTTCATCCAATTTGCCTGGTACTGAAGTCAGGCTTACTGGCCTGTAATTGCCAGGAGTGCCTCTGGAGCCCTTTTTAATAATTGGCACCACATTAGCTATCCTCCAGTCATCAGTTACAGAAGTTGATTTAAGTGGTAGCTTGTATAACGCAGTTAGTAGTTCTGAAGTTTCATATTTGAGTTCCTTCAGAATTCTTGGGTGAATACCATCTGGCCCTGGTAACTTATTACTGTTTAATTTATCTATTTGTTCCAAAACCTCCTCTACTGACACCTCAATCTGGGACAGTTCCTCAGATTTGTCACCTAAAAAGAACAGCTCAGGTGTGGGAATCTCCCTCACAGTCACTGCAATGAAGATTGATGCAAAGAATTCATTTAGCTTCTCAGCAATGTCCCGGTCTTCCTTAAGTGCTCCTTTAGCACCTTGATCATCCACTGGCCCCACTGATTGTTTGGCAGGCTTCCTGCTTCTGATGTACTTAAAAAAACAACTGTGCTTAGTTTGAGTCTTTTGCTAGTTGCTCTTCAAAACTTTTTTTGACCTGCCTAATTATATTTTTATATATGACTTGCCAGAGTTTATGCTCCTTTCTACTTTCCTCAGTAGGATCTGACTTCCAATTTTTAAAAGGATGCCTTTTTGCCTCTAACCACTTTTTTTATTCTGCTTAGCCATGGTGGCATTTTTGAGTGTGGTCCTCTTACTATTCTTTGTACTTTGGAGTATACATTTAACCTGAGTCTCTATTACCGTGTTTTTAATGAGTTTCCATGCAGCTTGCAGGCTTTTCACTCATGTAACTGTTCCTTTAATTTCCATTTAACTAGAGTCCTAATTTTTGTGTAGTTCTGCTTTCTGAAATTAAATACTACTGTGATGCGCTTCTTTGGTTTTTCCTCACCTACAAGGATGTTAAAAGTAATTGCATTAGGGTCACTATTACTGAGCAGTTCAGCTTTATTAACTTCTTGAACCAGATTCCTGTGGTCCACTTAGGACTAAATCAAGAATTGCCTCTCCCCTTGTGGGTTCTAGGACTAGCTGCTCCAAGAAGCAGTCATTGATTGTGTCTAGAAATTTTATTTCTGCATCCCATCCTGATGTGACATGTACCCAGTCAATATGGGGATAATTGAAATTCCCCACTATTAAATTTTATATTTTTATAGCCTCTTTAAAAGCCTATCTTTATAGCCTCTGACCAGGATGGTGATGATGATGTGCTCAGGGCACATCATGGTAATGGGCTCTGAGCACATCACCATCACAGTCAGGTGGTCAGTATATATTCCAACTGCTATATTCTTATTATTCAAGCATGGAATTTCTACCTATAGAGATTCTATGATACAGATGATTCATTTAAGATTTTTACTATATTTGACCCTATGCTTTCTTTCACATATAATACCACTCCCCTGCCAGAATGACCCATTTTGTCATTCCTATATATTTTGTAACCTCGTTTTACAGCGTCCCATTGACTATCAATGTTTTACCAAGTTTTTGTGATGCCTATTATATCAATATCCTCATTTAACACCAGGCTCTCAAGTTCACCCATCTTACTATTTAGATTTCTAGCATTTGTATCCAAGCACTTGTAACTTGTCACTTTTTAATTGTCTGACTTCAATTGAATGGGACACTTTAATTTGACTGTTTCTCTTCAGTTCTTATCTGTACTTTATCAGCTTTTATCCTTTTTTCTTTGCTAGGATATAGAGCATCCCAGTTAATAGATCCTCCCCCATGGAATGTCTCTGTCTGACCCTGTGATCTTCACTCCTGTTGGTTTTCCCCCAGCCCGTAGTTTAAACATTGCTCTATGACTTTTTAAAGTTTATGTGCCAGCAATCTGGTTCTGTTTTGGTTTAGGTGGAGCCTAGTCTTCCTGTATTGACTCCTCCTTTCTCCAAAGGTTTCCCAGTTCCTAATAAATCTAAAACCCTCCTCCCTACACCATCATCTCACACATGTGTTGAGATCCTGCAGTTCTGCCTAACTGGCGCTTGGAACTGGAAGCACTTCAGAGAATGCTACCAGTGAGGTCCTGAATTTTAATTTCTTACTTAGCAGCCTAAATTTGGCCTTCAAGATCAACCACTCTTCTATCTTTTCTTATGTCACTGATACCTACGTGTACCACGACCACTGACTGACTAGTCCCAAGCACTGCGCATAAGTCTGTCTAGATGTCTTGAGAGATCCGCAACCTTCACACCCAGCACGCAATTCACCATGAGGTTCTCTCAGTCATTACAAACCAAACCATCTATATTGCTAGTGATCTGAATCCCCCATTACTATTACCTGATAGACTCATAGACTTTAAGGTCAGAAGGGACCATTATGATCATCTAGTCTGACCTCCTCCACAATGCAGGCCACAGAATCTCACCCATCCACTCCTATAACAAACCTCTAACCTATGTCTGAGTTATTGAAGTCCTCAATTGTGGTTGAAGACTTGAAGCTGCAGAGAATCCTCCAGCAAGTGACCTGTGGCCCATGCTGCAGAGGAAGGCAAAAAACCTCTAGGGCCTCTGCCAATCTGCCCCAGAGGAAAATTCCTTCCCGACCCCAAATATGGCGATCAGTTAAACCCTGAGCATGTGGGCAAGACTCATCAGCCAGCACCCAGGAAAGAATTCTCTGTAGTAACTCAGATCCCATCCCATCACAGACCACTGGGCATACTTATCTGCTGTTAATCCAAGATCAATTGCCAAATTAATTGCCAAAATTAGGCTATCCCATCATACCATCCCCTCCATAAACTTATCAAGCTTAGTCTTAAAGCCAGATATGTCTTTTGCCCCCACTACTCCCCTTGGAAGGCTGTTCCAGAACTTCACTCCTCTAATGGTTAGAAACCTTCATCTAATTTCAAGTCTAAACTTCCTAGTGTCCAGTTTATATCCATTTGTTCTTATGTCCACATTGGTACTGAGCTTAAATAATTCCTCTCCCTTCCTAATATTTATCCCTCTGATATATTTATAAAGAGCAATCATATCCCCCCTCAACCTTCTTTCGGTTAGGCTAAACAAGCCAAGCTCTTTGAGTCTCCTTTCATAAGTCAGGTTTTCCATTCCTCGGATCATCCTAGTAGCCCGTCTCTGAACCTGTTCCAGTTTGGATTCATCCTTCTTAAACCTGGGAGACCAGAACTGCACACAGTATTCCAGATGAGGTCTCACCAGTGCCTTGTATAACGGTATTAACACCTCCTTATCTTTACTGGAAATACCTCGCCTGATGCATCCTAAAACTGCATTAGCTTTTTTAACGGCCTCTTCCCCATAACTAGGATTCCTTCCCCAGGACATGCTTGTTACTGGAGAATTTTCATTTAGGGTGGCACAGCGGAAGGAAGGGAACTGTTTGTGCTATATAATGCAGGCAGTTACATGTAATGCCTTTTAGGAGTGCAAATGCCATACCAATAGGTCTGGTTAAAAAAAAAGTCATTCAAATATGCATGAACAAGGGAGGGAAAGGAAGAAGTACACACACAGACAGCTTCTAAGGAGGCAGGAAAGTTTCAGAAGGAGGGAAGACATGCTTTTATTTAGCTGTAAAGATGTAGACTTTTTCCTGTCTGGATCCATGCTCACTGTATTTTCAATGTAGAAAATCAATTAAGACAATAACTAAAACGGCAATCCCATTGAGAGTTGTTTACTAAGTGATTAAATGTTTCAACCCCCCAATGTTTGCATGCTTTGGGATGGGGCTTTGAAAGAACATACACACATAGAATTAATGTTCAAATAATTCCCCACTGTCTTGGAAGCAATATGTAATTATGAAATACTGAAATGTTTTAGGTTTGAATATGTGTCTCAGTTTTTCCTTGGCAAGATAAAACTGTATGCAGTTACTTGGTTTCATACATTTGAATAGAAATCATAGGTACCAAGCAAAGGAACTCACCTCTCTCAACTAAGGAGAAAGCCCCTTCAGAGCATGTGGATTTTTGTAGACTTTTTTGCCTGGCCTTGGTGCTAGGGCCTGCAGAAGGGTTAGACCACTCCTTGCACAGTGACATTACTCTGCCTCTGTCTTTGGGACAGGGAACAGCATTTCTGCTCTTGCTACTTTATCCACTCAGTCACAATCTAGAGGTGGGCCCTAAAACCCCTAATCAAAATCCCAAGCCAAAGCAGCTAAGGCTCATCATGCTAAACCTGTACTCATTAATCACTAGCAGTAGTAGTAGCTCCATCACCATGGTATCTAGGGGTACGTCTACACTACGGGACTATTCCGATTTGCATAAACCGGTTTTGTAAAACAGATTTTATAAAATCGAGTGCGCGCGGCCACACTAAGCACATTAATTCGGTGGTGTGCGTCCGCGGTCCGAGGCTAGCGTCGATTTCTGGAGCGTTGCACTGTGGGTAGCTATTCCCTAGCTATCCCATAGTTCCTGCAGCCTCCCCCGCCCCTTGCAATTTCCGGGTTGAGATCCCAGTGCCTGATGGGGCAAAAATCATTGTCGCGGGTGGTTCTGGGTAAATGTCGTCAGTCACTCCTTCCTCCGGGAAAGCAACGGCAGACAAGCATTTCGCGGCTTTTTTCCCTGGATTGCCCTGGCAGATGCCATAGCATGGCAATCATGGAGCCTGTTTTGCCTTTTGTGACTGTCACCGTATGTGTGCTAGATGCCGCTGACAGAGGCGATTCAGCAGCGCTACACAGAAGCATGCTTTTGCTTTTGCATGACAGCAGAGATGGTTACCAACCATACTGTACCATCTACCAATCCATAAATTGGTAATAAGATGGTCATGGCTACCAGTCCTTTTGCACTGTGCCATTTGCTGCTGTCATAAGTGCCCCTGGCCAATCAGCCAGGGGCGCAAAAGCCAAAATTGGGAATGACTCCCTGAGTCAATCCCTCCTTTTTGGTATCTAAAAATAGAATCAGTCCTGCCTAGAATATGGGCAAGTGTATTAGAGAACCACTGTATCATAGAACCAGAGAGCACAGCTGCTCTGTGTCAGATCCTGCAGGAATGATGAGCTGTATGCTATTCACAGGGGGTGCTCCTGCAACAACCCCACCTGTTGATTCCGTTCTTCCCACAGCCTTCCTGGGCTACCATAGCAGTGTCCCCCCACTTGTGTGATGAAGTAATAAAGAATGCAGGAATAAGACACAATGACTTGTTAGTGATAAATGAGTGGAAGGCAGCCTCCAGCTGCTATGATAGTCCAGACAGGACATTAAGGAGTGTGGAGGAGAGGAGCCCAGCATCCTGCTGCTAGTCCAGGGGCAATTGAATCTTTTCTTTACACATGAAGGGTGGGGGCTGATGAAGCTCAGCCCCCTGTTGCTATGATGAAGAAGGTTATCAACCATACTGCACCATCTACCATGAAAAATTAGGTGCACATGACATTGGGAGACCTGACAGATGCTAGTCGGCATAGTTACCAGTCCTTTTGCACTGCACCACGTGCTAAAAAGCTCATGATGATGAGGACGGATACCAGTCATATTGCACCATCAGCCACCCATAGCGGGGGAGGTGGGAGCAAGGATGTTGGTGTTGACTGCTGCAGCATTGCGTCTATCTGCAGCATTCAGTAAAGATAGGGTGACATGTTAAATAGTCACAAGAGGATTTTTTCCCTTTTACTTCTGGGGTGGGTGTACATTGCCGAGCTATGCCCTGAACCACCATGGACACTGTTTGTTTGACCCTAGAGGCACTTGGAGCTCAGCCAAGAATGCAAATGCTTTTCGGAGACTGCAGGAACTGTGGGATAGCTTGAGTCCTCCAGTCCATGAGCGTCCATTTGATTCTTTGGCTTTCCGTTACGCTTGTCACGCTGCAGTGCTCTGAGTCCCTGCTATGGCATCTGTCTGGAGAATTTTTAAAAATGATTCTGAATTTCGTCTTCTATAACGGAGCGCTGATAGAACGGATTTGCCTGCCCTTACTGCGATCACATCCGCATGGTCCATGCTGGAGCTCTTTTTTTATTTTGATTTCGGACTGCATCGCCACCCATGCTGATCGGGAGCTCCACGCTGGGCAAACAGGAAATATTCAAAAGTTCGCAGGGCTTTTCCTGTCTACCTGACCACTGCATCCGAGTTCAGATTGCGGTCCAGAGCGGTCAGTGGTGCACTGTGGGATAGCTCCCGGAGGCCAATACCGTCGATTTGCGGCCACACTAACCCTAATCCGATATGGCAATTCCAATACTAGCGCTACTCCTCTCGTTAGGGAGGAGTACAGAAACCGGTTTAAAGAGCCCTTTATATCGATATAAAGGGCCTCTTGGTGTGGACGGGTGCAGCGTTAAATCAGTTTTATGCTCCTAAAACCGGTTTAAACGCATAGTGTAGACCAGGCCTCGGTAACATTTCCTACTACAAACTTTTTCTGCCATCATAGACAATGAAGTAAATGTGAACAAGAGCACAGCATGCAATACATATAAATCTTAACCCACTGGACAAACAAGTCTAGTGGCAACTCTCAATGCTGCCAGCAAAGATTGATTTAAAGACTGGATTTATTCCCAATCTCCCTGTACTAACTCAGCCCATCGGAGAAAAGAAATTCTTATGTCGTTGCCCTCTGACCGGACTACGGGTAGCATCTGTGTACAACAGATAGAGTTCATTGCATTCTCCCTTGGCTAGCAGTCTGATCAGAGAAGAGGTCTGAGAGCGAGAGATCCTGCATTCTACCCCCCAACATTGACTGTTAGGACCAGATTCAAGAAAGCACTTCAGCACATGCTTAACTTTAAAGTGCTATATTCCTACTACAGTTTCTTCCTGTAGTTTCTCCAATACTCCAGCTGGGAAACAGTGAGCAAATTCTGACTTTTAAGTGGAAGTCACTAAGTGCAAAATGCTGTTTTTGTAGGGAATGACATTTTGTCTCAATACAGTCCATTCGGGAGGGAGGAATAGAGAAGAAAAATAGTGAATTCTCTCTCCCTCACCCCCCAGGTAATATATTCTGTTATGCATTATAATGAGATCTGGGGAGATTGAGTGGACTTTTAAATAACACCTACCCTAGACTCAAAAAAATGTAACTGGGACATTCTTTGCATGCACATGCAGTGGTGGCTGTAGTTCTGAAGAAGTTTACACAATTTCCAAGAAAACAAAGAAGTAGGGAATAGGGAAAAAACAAAACAAAACATTCCTCTTTACTATTCAAGGTCCATGAATGAAGTGGGGAATTTGCACTCTTCTTTATTCATTAAAATAGAAACTGCCATCACTTTAATGAGCAGCCTGAGGGTGGACAAAGTGCCTTGAATAGCTATGTACCATAGAGTACTTGGCATCTTCTCACTGAAACATCATGTGGGATTGCAATTGTGGGATTTTTCCAGTGAATAGGAAGTGATCAAAGATAACACTGCACCAAAAAAGAATTAAAACAGGCAACATTGCATCAAGTTACAGCCAATGTCAATCATTATATGCCTGAATGCACAAGATCCTTTAAATAACATTATAGACATGCTGTGGCATTCAAAATATTCACTGAATTTCAAATTAAAATGCAAAAAGCATGTGCCCCACTCCTCTGGCCAGAATAGTGAATTCTAGGCACTTCTTTCCAAATGTATCTGCAACACAACCTCCTTCATTTACCGCCAGCTCAAGAACATGCTTATTTTATATGGGGCGGGATGACAGGAACCAGTAATATTAAATGGATGCCAATAGGTTACCCTTGGATTTTGACCTGATTGATGTGAAATGCTGAGCACTAAGTATAACTAGTAAAGATGAAGTTAAAAAAGGAGGGAGGGAGGGGAAAAAAAACTAATTACAGAGGGCTCACCTTTACTACTGTGAAAGAAAAGAAACAATGAAGGACTTGAATTCATCATTGTGTAGATGAGAGTTCCTGGCATATAATGCCAGACAGAGCTATTTACTGGGGAAAAGTGGTACTTTATTTACATGCTAAACAGCACTACCTCCCAGCTTTGATCTGTGGGTGGTTGAGGGAGGAGCCGCAAAAGGTATTGCACATTACCCTGCTTCAACAAAGAAAGGGGAAAAAACAAGATATACCATTACCAGGAAAAAATCCTCATAACATGCCATTCCACTAAGGTGAAATGCCGCAGGTTCTCCCAAACATTATGGGGTAAAAGTGGCAAAATTTGCAGATGCAAGGGAAAACTTTATGAGTCTAGAAATGGCAAGAAAAAAGGGAGCATTTAATCTTGAAAACCTCTATGAAAACAAAATGCAATTCAATCTTAAGGTAAAAAGTAAAAATTTAACCTCTGGCAGTCTACAGATACAAGACACGAACAAGGTAATGTACGCAGCACACTGCACAATAGCTGGATGAAAGATGGAACAGGCACATTTAGAGTCAGTGAAAAAACAAGCAATGTAGCCAAAGAAAAAAGGAAAACTCATTCATTACCACTTTCATTCTGGAGCAAGTGGGCCAGTCCTGCTCTAACGTCCATCTTGCATAAACCAATGTTGCCAAAGTGTAGATCAGCCAAGAATCTGGCTCAGTACTTGCCTCAACTAACCTGAATCTGGAATAACCCACAGCAGTTGAACAAACATTCCCATATAGTGATAAAGCCAGCATTCGGTTAAGCTTTGGAACCCAGTAGATCCTCTGGATGGTTTTAAAGTGGAATGCTTTGCTCTCCAGTTTATAGAACCTTTTCGGATGTTGCTAAATATAGGGATACTTAACTTTTCTTATCAAACTCCCATACATTTTCCAAATCTGCAACTGATGTGTTATCTAGTCTCCCTAAATGACTTGTACTTACAGTAATATACCACCTATGGCTAATGCCCATTTATATGACGTTCTTCTTGTTTGCCACCATCCTCTGTATGGACTTCTGATCTGAATGCAGATCTCCTCACAGACTTCTTAATCAATGACCCTGTGTCTGGGACTGTTTAAGTTAGCCTAGTTTTGGCATTTCTTTTGCTACATTAAAGGAATTTGATTTGTTTGCAGAGACAATCCACTCAATTGTTATAAGAAGTCTGAATTTGCTCCTTGATTGAATTGTTTAGCTGTAAAGCTTTTATTTAATATTTGCTTAGAGTTTGAAATATACCACAGCCTTATATTGTGTATTCATCTTTCCTTAGAACTGAAGAATTAATTTAAAACATTCAGTAAAAGATTAGCCTTATGAATAAGAAATGGAGAAGGAAGAAAGTGCTTAATAGAGTAAAATACAGAACTGATTAAAGAGGTAGCATGGTTTAGTGGACTGAGAGCCAGGAACTTGTAAGTTCTACTTCTAGTTCAAACAGTGACTCGCTCTTTGCCTTGGGTAAGTTACTGAACCCCTCTGCAATGGTTCAGTATCAGATTTCAAAATTTTATTAAAGCTAATGTTTAAAAAATTACATAGATTGGGGAAAGAGTGTCTGTACATCTGGGTAGATAAAAACAAACTTTGTATTTGCGGATAAAAGTCACTTGCCAGCCATATTTCACAGGGGAGTTATGAGAATTAAATTCATTTTTAAGTATCAGAGGGGTAGCTGTGTTAGTCTGGTTCTGTAGAAGCAGCAAAGAATCCTGTGGCACCTTATAGACTAACAGACGTTTTGCAGCATGAGCTTTCGTGGGTGAATACCCACTTCTTCGGATGCAAG
>SCPV02097443.1:0-11740 GCA_004028625.2 Cuora amboinensis | reverse complement strand
ACCTTTGGTCTGACCCGGTACGGCCTTTCTTATGTTCTTATGTTAAGTACTGAGCTGCTTATTGACATTTGATTTGTCAGCCAGGTAACCTGCTATCACCTGATCCCTGGCCTCAGAGCCATCCCTGGGAGATGAATTACTAGATTCAGGTGGCACTGAAGCCAGCTTCCCTTGGAGGGCCAGCCAACTCTGTGACAGCAGGATGCAGATGTAGCATTGGCAGCTACTCTGCAGATTCTGTTTATTTGGGTATATTTGGGTTTTGCAGTTAACCTGTAAGCACCTGGCCTGGGATTCCTTTCTCTCCCACTCAGTTGTAGGAAATCTCAAGTCTGTTGTCAATGTCTTTATGTTGCAATGGTTTTCATGGGCTTTCATAGACTTTAAGACCTGAAGGGACCATCGTGATCCTCTAGTTTGACCTCCTGCACATCACAGGTCACAGAACCTCGCCCACCCACTCCTGCAATAGGCCTATAACCTCTGGCTGAGTTACTGTGATGACCAATAAAACCCAGCACCTGGGAGTCAGCTAATGGGTCACAAGTGGAGCTAAGCTCACTCTCCCAAAAGGGCCAGCCCACCCAGCAACAGTCACGCACTCTTGTAATACTCATGGAAGAAAATAATTTGTACTGTCAACATTTCTGCTTGTTTTTAAATGAAAGGTTAGTAACCTTTCATTTCAAAGGTTAGAAGCAATTGAAAAGTCCCTTTTAAGCATGCCCTGGGAGCATTACTAATGTTTTAGCAGAGCTTAGCAGAACCCTGGTTGGTTTGTGACATACTCTCTGGCAAGGGGATTGCTCAAGGAGAGGAGCTGCTCACTGATCAGCTGCAGAAGGACTGTTGCAAGTGTCTCATTGAAATATATGTGGCGAATTTCCTGTGATGGGATCAGATTGCAATGTGGAACAGTTTGCTTTATAAGCATTCGGTAGTGACCATCATAGATTGGATTCCCCATTTTGGCATAACTTATAAAAGACTGCATCCTGCTCTCCCTGTAGTCGATGGAGAACTTTGCCTTTGATTTCAGTGGGAGAAGGGTCATCCTAAACTTCATTTTGTGAAATTGATGTTAGTGGAGAAAAGGATAATATGATTTAAATGGGCTCCAGTGGGAGGCATGTTATACTGCTGGTATAACTACGTGTGGCTAGGGCAAGGGGAATAGACGCAAAAGCCATTGCAGAGCCTCTTGTACTGGTTGTACAGTGCAGTAATGTGGATTCCCCTCTCTTTGCTTTTCTAGGTTCCTATCCTTTGCACTAAAGAAGGCTTATGGACAGAGGAATTTAAATTGTGTGAGAACCTGCAAGGCAATTGCCCTCCGCCTCCAGAGCTGAATTTAGTGGAGTACAAGTGTGAACAAGGCTATGGCATTGGTATGGGCAAAAAAGGATGTTGATTTCTGATCCAAACCCGCTTCTCTTGGAGCAGGCTGTTTGTTGAGTCAGCTGGGTCTATTGCGGTCCCAGAGGACTGAGTGAAAGGTCACATTGACTCTTTTGCTGCTCCAGAAACATTTGAATTTATGACAAAGTTCCATTTTGTTTTTAGTCTTCTGTCTGCACATAAAGCCAGTTGGGCGGTTTATGGATGTACATAACATCTGGCCATGTTAGCAGAAGAGCTTTAATCCTAATGCTGGCTTCGGGATAAGGATGTGTAGTTTCATAAGGCGAAGGAATATGTCAGCGAGGCAAACCACAGCCGGTTGCAGTATTCGTCCACCTTTTGCAGTTGTTTTTACTGTGGGTGGTTGTGGTGGTGATGGTAGTAATTCCTAGAGGGATGACCTGAGTCACCTGGCATGTGAAACTAGGCAATTTTACTCTTCATGGGTCCATACAAACTGTTTCTTTTGTCTAAATCCACTTGGGTTTATATCCCTCCCACTTTAAAGCAACACTCAATCATAGCTGCCACATTGCACTTGGCTTCATGTCTAAATGGAGCATTAACGCAAAACCCACATAGTTTTCAGTGCAAAACCGTAAATCACCCAAGTTTGATCAAAACTGGGCCCAAGCTGGTGAAAAAGGCCCATTAAGTTTAGCAAAAAACTTCTCACAAGCCTGGTATGAGTTTGGGGCATGTGATGAAACCAAGGCATTTTCCCATGACTACAGGCTCTATTAGGAACATTTTGCATAGCTGTAATTTGATTTTTTAAATTCTTTATTAAATTTAAGAAATAAAAAGATCAAGGGCTAGATCCACAAAAAAATTTAGGCACCAAACTGCTACTGTAGGCTCCTATATTCAAAAGTTAGATCCTCAGAAACCCTGCTCAGTTGCCACCTAACCCTTTAGGTACCTAAATTTCATAGCCACCTAAGTTTCCACTAGGGAAGTGCCCTAGGTGCCTACATTTCCACCAGTGGGTATGCACACAGTCATCTATATCTGATGGAACCAAGCTGGTGGGCACCTCAGCCCGGGTGGGATTCTCAAAGTAGGCATTCCCCCTCTGCTTCACCTGTGGGGCCAATCCCGTCAATGGGCTCACAGGCAGCCTCTCAGCAATCCTGCCGGATCAAGCCCCCCACAAAACATGGCAGCAGTTGTGACCCTGCAGCCCACGTTCAAATCCTCAGCCTGCCTGATTCAGATCACGGATGCGAACCTCCCAGGCGAGTGCCCTACCCACTGGGATATAGGTACGCTGAGGTAGGTCTCTTTGGTTGAAGCTTTTCCGCTTTGTGTGAAGTGCTTTAAATAGTCATCAGAGCGGAGACCGGAACCTGGGGCTCTCTGAAGCCTGCCTGAACTGCTGGGCTGTCGAGTCTTTCTCACTCTCTCTGGCCTGATGACTGCTGAAAGTATTTCCTACCAAGTAGAACAGCTCCCCCTAGGAGAGATGGAGGACTATGCCAGAATAGGCTGTAGCCCAGTGGTAGGGCACTCACCTGGGAAATGCAGACCTGGGGTCAAGTCCCTGCTCCACATCCGGTGGGGGGATTTGATCCCAGCTCTCCCACAGCCTGGATGAGTGCTCCAGCCACTGTGCTAAAGCACATAAGGCAGCTGCCACCACCACTGTCTTTTGGGAGACTGGGCTGGCCTGGCTTAGGTGCCTGCCTGCAGGAGTAGGTTCATGGCTCTGAATCGGAAGTGGAGACAGGTGCCTGCCTCCAGCCAAGGGGGTCTTAGGCCACACCCCTCTCCTCAGCACGTGCTAGCTCTCTTACGGGGCTCCCTGCTCAGCTTGGCTTTTGAGGACCCTGCCTTAGGTACCAAACTCTCCCCTTGCATTGCATAGGGAACCTGGGCACCTAACTCGGGGCAGTAAATTCCGCCGGGTGGCAGGTGGCCTAAACGTTAGGCACTGTAAGGAACCAAGAGTAGGAGTGGGCTGATAAAGTTTGCGGATGACACCAAGTTGGGAGGTATTGCAAATTCGGAAAAGGATCGGGATATCCTTCAGGGAGATCTGGATGACCTGGTAAATTGGAGTATTAGAAACAGGATGAAATTCAATAGTGGGAAGTGTAAGGTTATGCATTTAGGGGTGACTAATAAGAACTTTAGTTATAAGCTGGGGATGCACCAGTTGGAAGTAACGGAGGAGGAGAAGGACCTAGGAGTCCTGGTTGATCGTAGGATGACTATGAGTAGGCAATGTGATGTGGCCGTTAAAAAAGCTAATGCGGTCTTGGGATGCATTAGACGAGGTATTTCTAGTAGGGATAAGGAGGTGCTAGTCCCGTTATATAAGGCGTTGGTGAGACCACATTTGGAGTATTGTGTGCAGTTTTGGTCTCCCATGTTTAAGAAGGATGAATTAAAACTGGAACGGGTACAAAGAAGGGCCACCAGAATGATCCGAGGAATGGAAGGCCTGTCGTATGAAAGGAGACTTGAGGAGCTCGGTTTGTTTTCCTTAACCAAAAGAAGGACAAGAGGAGATATGATTGCACTCTTTAAATATATCAGAGGGATAAATACCAGGGAAGGAGAGGAATTATTTGAGCTCAGTGCTAATGTAGACACGAGGACAAATGGATATAAATTGTCAGTCAGGAAATTTAGGCTTGAAATTAGACGAAGGTTTCTAACCGTCAGAGGAGTGCGATTCTGGAACAGCCTACCGAGAGAAACAGTGGGGGCGAAGGACCTCCATGACTTTAAGATTAAGCTAGATAAGTTTATGGAGGAGACGGTATGATAGAATAACGGGTTTAGTCAATAGGTCATTTAAGTGCCACACTGGTAATTAGTAGAATGGGTCAATGATAAGATATTGTTAACCGTTTTCCAGAGGGTATGGCTGGAGAGTCCTGCCCGCATGCTCGGGGTTTAGCTGACCGCCATATTTGGGGTCGGGAAGGAATTTTCCTCCAGGGTAGATTGGCAGTGGCCCTGGAGGTTTTTCGCCTTCCTCCGAAGCATGGGGCAGGGGTCGCTTGCTTAAGGAGTGGGGGGATCGGCTTATGTGGCCTGCGTCTTGCAGGAGGTCAGACTAGATGATCATAATGGTCCCTTCTGATCTTAAAGTCTATGATTCTATGATTCTATGATTCTATGAGTTCAGAGGAAATGCCTGGTGACATGGCTCCTGCTGCTTACATTCCAGGATGCCAATTGTATTCCACCCCATGTTTAATATGGGATCCCTGTTGTTGTGGAAGAGGAACCCAGAAACTTTGGGAAGTCTAGCAGTACCACTGGTGCTGTGACATCCTGCCTTGCACTCCAGCTCCTTGATATATTCAATGTGTAGTCCACTAATCAAGTTACATATCCGACCTTCCTATGTGCCAAAGTGGCTCTTTACTTCAAGCTATACCAGCTTCTGCCTTTACTTATGGAGATCCCTGATTAAACTCTTCATGACTGAGAGGTGATATGATAGCAGTTTTCAGATATCTAAAGGGGTATCATAAGGAGGAGGGAGAAAACTTGTTCACCTTAGCCTTTAAGGCTAGAACAAGATGCAATGGGCTTAAACTGCATAAAGGGAATTTACCTTGGACATTAGGAAAAAGTTCCTAACTGTCAGGGTGGTTAAACACTGGAATAAATTGCCTAGGGAACTTTTGGAATCTCCTTCTCTGGAGATATTTAAGAGTAGGTTAGATAAATGTCTATCAGGGATGGTCTAGATAGCATTTGGTCCTGCCATGGGGGCATGGGACTGGACTAGATGACCTCTCGATGTCCCTTCCAGTTCCAGAATCTATGTGTCAGTCCAGATGGAAGCTGTCACAGAGGCAGGACTGGAACCATGTGGTCAAGGATATAGACTGTATTTTTCCTACATCTACCTTTGCAATATCAGTACATGGGGAGCAGGAAATAAGGCTTGATACCCTCTCTTCTACTTACACAGTATTCCACGTATTTGTCCATTATGAGAAATGAGGGACGTTAATCACTCCTATGGCAACAAGAAGTTGGGTCACTAAACCACAATTGTGACAATACTGCAAGAACTAGCACACAAGAGAAGCCAGTAGACATGATCAAACGATGACAGTGATCCTTCGGAAATTTCCCCTTTTTTGCTGAGTGATCCAGTCGTGAATGCAACCCGGATTTTCTTTGACGATATTTGTAATTCTCAAGAATATGTTTAAATGTTAAATGAAATAACAGGGACTCCGGCAACACCAGGCCAGCAGCAGAAGCAGTAATCGGCCTAGCTTCCAAACCCCCGTTGGTCAGCCCTGCGTTAACTCCTCCAGTATATTCCCATAGGACTTGCCCAGGACTGTTACAATCTGTTGGCTCTTCAGATGCATGTGTGAAATTAGTTGGTGGGTTCTCAGTACAGTTCCTGACTGGACGGGTGTCAGCTAAGCAAAAACCACCATCACAATTGGCACCACGTGTCCCCCTTGAATCATGTGGGCTGAATTCACCAGTCCAATAGTAGCTCTCAGGGCTGAGGTTTTACATAGGAATGGCTGAGACACATTTCGGGGGGATTTGTTTGTCTGCGTGGTGGGCACCTGTTCTTGCAATAACTGTCGAACATTAACTCTCCAGCTCTGTCAGTCTAATCCCTCTCTCTCGCCTTGACACATTTTAAATACAGAACAACTGACAAAACATGAATGGAGAATGGAAAACAAGTTCCTCAAAGGGGAGAGTTTATTTGCACTGAGCCAGCACTAGGGTCCCAGTCAAATGCACACTGAAGTCAATAGGAAGATTACTACCAACGTCAATGGGTTTAGGGCCAGATTTTTAAGGGTATTGAAAATTAACGTAATTGAGACACCTAAGTGCCTTTCAAAATCTGACCCTTTCGGCTTTAATTTCTTTGTAAGAAAAGAAAAAGTAAAGGAAAACAATCTGTCAGAAATAGGGCTTATCAGTAGAAGGAGCAAAGGCTTCAATCCTAGAGGAAGACTAATTATATATCAGCGAATCCCTCTATTTAGTGCAAGATGAAGGATTCATTAGAGATTCACAGATAGAATACTAACAGACAGACAGGTGGGACGGTTACATTGACTTCATTGTCAATGCTTTCTGGGGTGGTTTTTTTAAAATTTCTGCTACTTTAACCTGCTCCTGAATCAAACTCTTCCAGGTGCAATCAGCTTAAGAACCTAGAGGGAAATCTGGTTCCTACAGGGATATTTAAAGTGTCACATTGGACAATCAGTACAGTAAAGAGTTTGTGGCCGGATGATGTTTAAACCTCACCCCTAGGCCAGTAATGAGACCCATACTTAGGGTCCCTCTATGCAATCTAGAGGTCACTAATGATGTGCTTAAGCATTTGGGGAGGGTATTTAACCCTGTCAGCACTGAGTTAAATTTTCATACCAAGGCCTTTCTGAGCTTATAATGGACCAACGGCTATTTCTGTCCTTACTGGCAGACCTTGACCTAAAGGAATAGCTTTCTTCCCTATCTCCCTGACCAGTTCACTATCTTCTTCTGACAGTCTCCTCAGGAGGAAATTGAAGGAGAAATAGAAGTTAATTATGTACAATTCATGCACCTGGGTTGCAAACTCTGATTCCAGCAGCATTTGCAAAGCAATAATTTTTTATATTTCATCAACCTAGTTCAAGGTGGCAAACATTTAAGGTTTATTTAGCTAAAAACTGGAATCAGATTTGGTGCTGGGACTTATTCAAAAGTTGCATTGCATGAGGACCCCCTTAAAACCAACTTTTAATTATACTCAAGGGAACCCACTCGAAGAATTGTTCACAAATTTCGTGGAGAGTCTGTGATCATCAGGGGCGGCTCCAGGGACCAGCACTCCAAGCACGTGCCTGGGGCGGCAAGCCGCGGGGACGCTCTGCCAGCTCCGGGAGGGCGGCAGGCAGGCATCCTTCGGCGGCATGACTGCCGATGGTCCGCTTGTCCCAGGACCAGCGGACCCTCCATGCTTGGGGTGGCAAAATGTCTAGAGCCGCCCCTGGTGATCATAGTCACAAGCAGTGGGAACAGGAAGCAGAAGAATTTATATTTGGATCTAATGTCCTGTCACGTTAAAAGTTAGTAGGACCAAATCCAGAGCTGGTAGAAGTTGGCATGGCTGCCTAGACTCCAAACACCAGGGGGGGATCTGGTTCACTGACTAACTTCAACAGAGAGATGCCGATTTACACCAGCTGGGGACTTGCCCACTGCTTGATTCCTCTGGTCAGCACTGTAGGTGTTCACCAAGCTAAAGGCTCACTGATCACAATAAGTAGGAGTTCAAGATAGTGACAGAAAGTGTTTGTGTGAGTTATTATTATTTTGAACCCAAATCTGCAGCCAGAGCTCAAGGGTTTAGGCATTTTACAGGCTCTGGCTGATACTCAAGACCGTCATTCTTAGGAACATTTTCCAGGACCTGGTAAGCAGAGCAAGCCGAAAGAAGGGAGAGGGAGAATACTCTCACTGCCAGCCATGTGTCAGGGAGTGAGGAAGACCCCATTTCATGCCCACTCCTACTCTCATTTACCAACCATCCAGAGACGTGAGAAGAGAAAGGGGATTCAGCTCTGACTTCCAAGAGATAGTTAGGGAAAGAGGACTGTGAGGAATGATGAAGGAAAAAGAGGAACAGTAGCAGTAACCTCTCTGCTACCACCACAGCAATAGCCCCACCTCATGAAATTCTGTCTATAGTTTCTCCCAAGTTACAAATTGGGCCTGGTTCGCTCCCTACTAGTTCCCCTGAAGATTGTATTTTAAATCAACTTCCTCAAGAGATATGTAAAGATTGATCTCCAAAGGGGACTTGAATAAATAGCAGAGATGGTGACATTACCACCTGCACCACATATCCCATTAAATTTCCTGATGTTAACCAGTTTCTGCTTGCCCTGAGTCCTGGGGGTGAGGTCCAGTTAAATAGCCTTACGTTTGTTTTGGGTATCGTAAACCAGCATCATGGTGTGATGACATGTTATCTTCATGTTGAATCAACAGTGTTTTACCAAGCTGTTCGTATGACACAAAGCCATCACATGCTGATGAGACCTTGTAATGCAGTATCAGGACTTCTGGGACATGACTCTTTTCTACTGTGGGGCAAATTCCAAGAGGCAGGAACCCACAGGTGGAGGAGGCAATAAGCTAGGAGGTCCTTTCCTACTCATCTCAAATCATCCCAAGTCAACATTAACCAAATACCATTGCATTCTACCAACGGTATTGTTGGGTGAATGAAATAATCAAGTCATCACAATACAGCTCCTTGCTCCTTGACCTATTAGTGTTAGCTTGTCCATGAGAGACAAGCGCAAGGGTGAAAAAGTTCAGTCTTGCTCCTTCTCCGGAGATTGCTAACCATGGTATCCAAATGGGGCATCTCTCTTGGGAGGCCTGGATGGCTCATATTCTAAAAAGATGATCTTTCTTCATGTGTAGGAGATGGGAGCATAGGGAGGGAATGTATAGATTTGTATAAGAGGAGTCTCGTATTCTTAATACTGGAGACATGCTGTGCTTTGAGTGCTCTGAAGTTCTGAGGGTCACATACAGAAAATTTGCAGGAATCTATTAATTGTGAGGTGGAGTGTTAATGTCTCAAATTGAATGTAGCTTGTTTAGGAGGGAAAATAGCATCATTGTAATTAATGGAGATGAATCTGAGCATCTCATCACCAGGACAGTTGTTCTTTTTGTTGGGTCGTTGTGTTCAAACGAGGGTGGAGTTGTTCATTATGGGTCATGCACCAGATTTCAAATCCTTTAACCATTGTCGCTCACAAACATTCTCTTTTCAGATGGGTCGAAAGAACCCCCTTCCAAAATAGCTCTAATTCCAGAGAGACCCATATTGCACAACCATCTGTGGGCAGCTTAATTAAAATGTACTACATTGGCATGACATAAATTGCATTGTACTTAAACGCAAAGATAGATGGTTCGGAATTCTGCATACTACCCCTAAGATGGAAAGAGCTTTGTTACTCCCTCACTCATAATAATAATTGTTTGCAAAGGCACATAGTAAAAAAAAAAGGACATATGAGAAGCTCATAAGGATTCACACAATTTTTTATATATATATTTGCATTTAACACATCCTCATAGTGAGCACATGCCTATATGTTCATGAGAACATAATACAAAATTATTACTATTAGTAGTAGTGCGATATTTGCCTAGTGGCCTCAGCTGAAACTGGGACTCCATTTGCTTCGTGCTGTACAAAAGTAGTAAAAGACAGTACCTGCCATGAGGAGATTACACTCTAAAATGGCAAAACATGGGAGGGAAGCAAAGGTCCAGAGAAAGGAATTGACTGACCTAATGTACATAATGTAACAGAACCAAGACTAGTACCCCGTGACTTAAGAGCCGCAGTCCAGGGCTATCGCTGGGTCATACTGCTCCAGTGCTACTGGGACTACAAGAATGATCATAAATCATCTGAAATTAGGTATAAAATTGAACAAAGAACTGGAAACGTTTCCACTTTTAACTGAGCCTTAAATGTTGCAAGCATTCATGTCAAAGTAGAATGGCATTATGTAGCCTGATTAAAGGGTGTACTAATAATATTAATTTAAATTATCAATTTAATTCTATGTTAATTTAATTAATAATAATAATAATAATTCATTATTAATATTAATTAGTATGGTTCTTAGGCTCGCCAATCTGTTTGATCAGAAGATAAAAGTTCTTGTCCCGAATCAGGCTCCACAGTATTTACAAAGGCCTCTCGGGGGTCTGAAAGAAATCTCACAGATATAGCTGTAAAGACTTTTTATTAAAATCAATGAAATAGTAAACAAATGATAAAATAATCGGAGTTACAAAGTTACAATTGCATTACTGCTATTCAAAAGATGCAGATGGTAATATAGTATGAAATGCTACAATGCTTCGATTATCACCCTTCCTTGATAACCTGGAGATAAGAGACACAGGCCCAGCCTCCCGGTTTTGGTTTCTCAATTCTTCAGTGAGAGATGCAGTGCTTAGATAAAACTAACGCTCAGAGCTATCAAAACTAACTTAGGATTTAATTGACTAAATTAAACAGAAAACCTAAGAAAGAAAGTAAGAATAAAAGTTTAGGGAAACAAAACATTGCTAGTTCCCCTGAAACTTAGAACGTTAAGAACAAGCACAGCCTACTAATAGTAGTAGTTGTAGTAGAGAGATAGAATGGAAGAGAAGAGAAGAGAAGAGAAGAGGACAACAGATAGAGAAAAAATAGAATACTCTAGCGAGGTGGGTCGCCTCTTTTAGAGGGCACAAGTGCCAGAAATCCTTCTTCTTATGCCCAAATTTCATTCCTCCCCCACAAAATGGTAGGGTTTGCTTACCCCATAGGCTAGTATGTATGTGCATATTGATGACATGTACCTACGCACTGATATTGTTTCTGTTCTTTAGTCATTTCAGTTCTTTCCCTGTGGTGTACCTGTTAAGTCTGTGGGTACAAATTGAACCCCCGCCCCATGCCATTCTTCCATTGTCTATTGGTCTAGATAAAAGGTCCCAGATATTTAGGTAACAAGATGTAGATCAACTTTGCCTTCTAGATAAAAGGTCTTAAGATAGATATGCTAACTTTGCCTTAGCTTAACCTACAGGATATGGCCTGTAGGTCTCTTGCATTACAGCCAAATTTACTTTATTATAAATCTACAAACCTAGTACAAAAAAGCAAATACTTAAACTATAAGAAAATATTTTATATAATTATATAATTATTATATATACTCTTTTCTTATAGTACATATATATGTAAGCAGGTTAATCCTATAGGCTACACATAGCAGAATTCAGAGAATATCATTGGGAATTTTCACAGAAAAACTGAACATCTGTGATATTAAAATTTATTTTCTCTGAAATTCCTAATGAATAGCATCATTCCACACATCATGATATTAAAATGATATTAAAGTGATATTAAATGATATTAATGATATTTAATGATATTAAATGATATTTAATGATATTAAAATGATATTATAATGATATTAAAATAACATCATGATATTAAAATTTATTTTCTCTGAAATTCCTAATGAATAGCATCATTCCACACATCATTCCACACATCCCATTTTTCATTTCACCCTCAACGTCTCTTTTCTGCTCCCTAATTTTCTCATGGCATTTTTCACCTCCTCATTGCGCAGGGTATAGATCAAGGGATTCAGCACTGGGGTGACAATGGTGTAGAACACCGTGACCATCTTATCCTCTGAGAAGGTGGTGGAAGGTCTTAAATACATGAAGATACATGGCCCGAAATAGACAATCACTACAGCAATATGGGAGGCACAGGTTGAAAGAGCTTTGCGAC
>SCPV02097411.1:0-11128 GCA_004028625.2 Cuora amboinensis | reverse complement strand
GCGCATCTGCCTGCCAGCACGAGAGCGCGTAAGGCACTAATCCAGATAGTGGCGGCTAGGTGGCAGGGGGAGGGTATGAAGAACCACCAGAGTGGCGCAGCGGGAGCGTGCTGGGCCCATAACCCAGAGGTCGATGGATCGAAACCATCCTCTGCTACGTGTGCGCTTGTTTCTTTTCCCTCTGGGCCTTCAAGCGAGCCGGTGACTAGCAGAGCACCGAGAGCCTAGGCCATGAGGCAAGAGGTGGCTGAGGCGAAGCGGCCTGCCAGGGAGCTCCCCGGCACCTCTGGCTGCCTGGGCTGAAGGCAAGAGGCAGGCCTAGGCCTAGGCCTGGTGAGGGCCTCCTGTCCTGGAATGAGGCTGCAGTGCTTCCTGGTCCCCTTTTCCCACCACCCCGGCAGGCGGCTGCTGCGGGAGAACACGAGGGAGGCTCTGGGGGCGCTAGGCAGTGCTGTGTGTGTGGCTGTCAGGGGAAAGAGCCGAGGCTCCTGACTCGACCTGCCATTGACTCACGTGGCTCTGCGCGCCGTCAGCCGGGGCGGGCCAGGCTGCGGACGTGACTCAGGCTTGGGCCACATGGCCATGCCTTCCTGACGAGGCATGAGGCAGGCCAAGAGCTTTGCACAGCGTACAGGGAAGTGGGAGGGAGGCGTCTTTGAGCCGCCGTGTCTCCTCCGCTTCTCCCTTGCCGCTTGGGCCGAGTCGGGAAGGGAGCAAAATGTTCCCGGCTGAAAGTTTTTGTGCTCGGCCTGGAGGATTAAGCCTGAGCCTCCGGCACGGCTGCTGGCAGATGGGTTTCTGAATGGCATCCAGCCCGCTCTTCGGGCCACCAGCTGAAAGCACTGAGGCCAAGGGGCAGCAAAATGGGACCTTTGAGGCTCCCCGCAGGCCTCAGGGGAAGCAGCACGGGCTTATCCCTGCTACGTCCCTGGGTGGGCTTAAACCACCATCCTTTCAGTTAACAGCCAAACACGCTGACCCATTGCGCCACAGAGGGGCAAGGCTGGATTGAGCACAAAAGCCGGGAATCAGCTCAGGGTACGATATAGCACATGCATGCAGTGGTTAGACAAGGAACTGGACTGGTATGGAGCGAAAGTTCTGTGGGAAGGAACCAAAAAGAGCACCGGGGCTGTGGTACAGCACTCGCATACACTTTCTTTGGCCTGTTTTGGTGGAAGAGTTAGCAGGGCGAGATTGTTAGTCACAGGACAGTGGGTGGGTTTCTGCAGATCCTGGACTCTGGGACCAGAGCAGGGGAGGGGAAGGGGGAACGACTTTTGTGGCACATGCACCACCTCTGCAACTAACATTTGCTACCTCACTCCATAACCCCACACACAGAGCAGCCTGTTACCTCCCAGGGCCAAAATATACCATGAAAGAGATCGCATGGCATAAGCTTAGGGCAAGTGATTTCAACACTGCAGCACTAACAACAATTCTAAGAAATTTAAAAATGCTTCTGTCTTTACACACAAGGAATAACAAATGCAAAAACAAAACATACATCCATTTCTATCTCCCACAACATTTTGCCGTTTGGAACCCAGACCCCTTAATGGTGAGTACTTTTCAGGTGAGGGTTAAGCTCTCAGGCCTCAAATGCCAGGTACAGTTACTCTGTCCTTGATGGAAACTAAACAGGAAAATAGACTGGATTACTCCTGCTTCCTCTCCCACGATGCTCTGTTCCCACACTTGCTCATGCGGCTCCAGCCCTCCAGTCTGGCCCCTCCCCCTGCCTGGGGCACTCCCCTGGCCAGCCCGGGCTCTTCGGCGCTGAGAGCCCGGCCGCCAGCCCCACCAGGGACCCTTTGCCGAAGTGCCGCCCGGTCCCCGCCGGGTCCTCTGCTGGGCCCAGCTCTCCCCGGCGGGCCGGTGGCTGCGTCAGGGGCTGCAGCCCAGCTCAGAAAAGAAGGGGGCCCGACAAAGCTGGAACCTGATTTCAAGAACACTTCAGTGATGCCCGAGAGTCGTAGCCGGGTCCAGTCCCAGGAATGATCAAACCTGAGATTTAAATCGGTTCAATTAAATGCTCTGCCGGTGCCCCTGACTCCCAGCCCGCAGCCCCTGCTGTCCCAGCCCTGAGCTTCCAGTCAGCGCTCTGCCTGTGCCTCTCACTCCCAGACCACAGCTCTGGCTTGTCGCTGGGGCGCTGGGCAATGCTGTGGAAGTGCGCTATACACAGCCAGTCCAGATTCTGCGGGAGTTTCCTTTCTCTGAGCAGGCTGTCTGCAGGGCAAGGAGCTTATGCAGCTTCAACCTTCCTGGGTCTGACCCTTTAGCATTCAGTATCCCTGTCCCACCAGCCGCATCCTGCTGTGCGACCGCACATAGCTAAGCAAACAGAACGAACCCCCAATCCCCCCTGTGCTTTGGGAGCCAGGTTTGCGGTGGGAATTCTGTAGTTCAGATGACGTCACGCCTGGGCATTGGGATTCTTTACCAGTTTCTCTGGTGTTGAGGTTTTACTGTGCTGATGGCTGAGTGGTTAAGATGTTGGAGTTGAAATCCAATAGGGTTCCCCTGCGCAGGTTCAAATCCTGCTCACAGCAAGGCCTGAGTTTTAGCCAGTCTCTCACCCGGGCAACACCTCTGTACAACCCCCTGAGACACTCTCAATTCTCTCCCCACCCCAAGTAAATCCTGTTCTGCTCCTTTCCTAGAGATCCCTGGGACACCACCTCACCCTGTGTCCCTGAGGGGTCAGGCAAACTCTTAGCACCTGAAGCCTCTGCCACTCACCTGGTGCCCCATAGATCAGCCATAGCCCTGGTTCTGCTCCTCTCTCTAGAGTGCGAAAGGAGCCAAGTCAGAGACTCCATGGGAGCTACGGGGCTGCAGAACCAACAGGGAAAAAAAAAGTGATTAGCTGTTCAGTGGGGTGCAGGAGGGCCTGGCGGGGGATGGGGAGGAGGAGGGATTGGAAGAGGTGGGGGAGGGAGAGGAATGGGGCAGGAAGGTGCAGGGTGGGAAGAGATGGGACAGGGGTGGGGGCTTGGGAGAAGGGGTGGAGTGGGGGCAGGGCCTGGGGAGGAAAGGGGGGGAGTTGTTCCGGGCCGGCTCTGAAGGGAAGCACTGACTATCACAGTGACAATACAACTGACCAGCCTTGCGGGGGAGGCTGAGGAAGATCCGCACTCATCAGGTCTCTTCTCTCCCCCACGGTGAGCCAGACTCTGCTCTCTCCTGGCTCTCACTCTAGCAGCTGGACGCCAAGGAGCCATTTCCCCACAGGAAGTGCATCGAGTGCCCCTGTGGTGCTGGGGGGCTGGCGCTGCTGCTGCCTGTGGGGCTGGCAGGGGGGCTGATGTCTGGACAGACTCTCAGCTGCCAGGCCGGAGGGGGCACTTGGGACCTGACCAGACTGGCTCAGTGAAGACGGGGGGTTGACAGAGCAATACAGACGCTCTCCAGAGCAGGGAGCAGCAGCCGCCCATGCAGCCAGGCAAGGAGCATTTCCCACAGCCTGGAGCCGAGGGGGAGGCGGCAGCTGCTGTTCCAGCTCCTCGGGGACAGGCCCTGTCAGCCAACAGCCACTTCTTACTCCCCACAGCTAAGGGTGTCGGGTTCCTCCGGTGGGAGTGTGGAGCAGCCGTTCGTTTTCCTGTCCTTTTTGTGTGCAACTGCTGACAAACACATCCCAGACAGAGAAGCAACAGACCAAAAAACTATCATGCAGCTGCCGAAGTAGCTCAGTTGGGAGAGCGTTACAGTGAAGACCTAAAAGTCCCTGGTTCAATCCTGGGCTTTGGCAGGTCCTATCATCTCCCTTTGTGCAGGGGTGGTTTGTTTTCTGGGAGCACAGCAGTGCCTGCACCCAAGGTGAGTTCCTGAGCTTGGGCTCTGCTGTAGGAAAACATAGAATGGGCTTCTGCCCCTAGTTGGCCCACCTGACCTTTAACAAGGAGAGATGGGAGCTGTCTTTCCCAACACGGCAGGAAGAGAGTGAGACAGAGCAGCCCTCAGGAATGGTGCCAGAGGGCTGCTGGGCAGTGACAGGCAGGGATTGGGGATGGAAGCTCCTCTGTGCAGCTGAGCAAGGGCAGTACCAGGGAAGGGGCATCTGTAAAAGTGACCCAGCAACACCTCTCCTCCTCTGGGCACCTAGAGCAGAGGCGGCTGGTGCTGAGAGCTCCAAGGGAAGGCTTAAAAGCCACAGAGCAACTGAGGTCAGGGCTAGAGGAGGGCAGGACCATGCCTATGTGTGGCCAGCAGACGGGCACAAAAACACCCAGCCAGGCTGCTTCCTGCCAGGCCAAACACCCAGTGAAGGTCACCAGCATGCGGGGCGGCTGCTGATGCTCTGTGGCCAATATCACAAGATGGTAGGAAAGCAGGGCCAGCCCCCATGGTGGGGCCTCTGACCGTTCCCATTCAAGGTGCTCACTTTTGCAGTGGGACAGGAGATTTTACCCCAAGAGGCTTTTCCCCAGCTGGCGAGAAGCAGAGAAACACCCAGGCTCCAAAGACACTATGTAGCAAGTACCCTCCAGCACAGGGACAGGCGCACACGCTAGCCCGGGCAGCCACCCATTTTCTTTGGCAAGTCAGGAAGGGCAAAGGCGAGACTGGAAGCACCTGGGGCTCATGCCCCAGCCTTTGTGACGCCCAACCCCCAACTCCTTCCCAGGGCTCTAGCTGAAGCCAGAGCATTGGCCTGAGCAGCCAAGAAGAGGTTCCAGCCCTCTAAAGAGCAGGATGTTCACCACAAGGGTAAAACTGCAGAAACACAACCAGCAAGGGACTCGACCCCTCAATCACCTGATCCACACTCAGATGCCTTATCCATTAGGCCACATGGTAACATGAAAAAAACTCCTCCAAGCACTTCTTTGGAAAAGGCGACATTGTGTTTCTCAGGTCATCTGCTGAGGGGGGCCAAGACTCTCTGGGCACAAGAGGTCGAGTTCCCAGCGACACGTGAGACTTAATTCTCTGGAGCCAGGTGCAGGGCTTTGGCAGGGAGGCTCAGGCATGGGGGATTGGGGTACAGCGGACGGACCGACTGTCTAGGTGCGGAGACTTAGTGGCACTGAGGCACAGGAGGGAGGAGGAGGAGGAATCCTGCTGACAGGCAGTGGCTGTGCAGAAAAAGAGGAGGGGTTCTGGGGACTTTTTTTGCCTTGCTTTTGCCTGCCTGCTCGCTCTTGTGCTGAAAGGTGAAGATGATTTCTACAAGCCCAGGTAGCTCAGTTGGTCGAGCATCAGGCTCTTAATCTGAGGGGCCAGGGTTTCAAGCCCCTGTCTAGGCACTTAGCTTTTAAGTTGCCTCGTGTGCCAGGAGCCAAATGATTCCTGGTGTTGTCCACCAGCCACATGCAGATTCCCAGAAGCTGTGCCCATTTCCTGGAAAGGTTCCTTTCCTCAGGAATCAGGAGAGAGGCCACAACCACAGGGGCAGGCCTAGAACACGCAGTCTCTGGCTGGCAGGAAGCGCTGTGGGGCCAGGTGCTGAGAAAGCCCAGAGGGGGAGCAGCAGAGATGAGGGGAAGAGAGACAGAGAAGCAATGAGGACAGAGCACAAGTGTACAGGGGGTTCAGGTCTGGCTATTGTGGGGAACTTCCTTGGTTTATACACAACCCTGGTGCAACTGGCCAGAGAAAGGATCTGAGTCCCCACCCCCTTACCCAGAGGCTGCTGACCCCAAGGACGCTCTTTCTACTCTCCTGTGTGGCAGAGACCTCATAACCCCAACAAGGCTGGGCCCAGGAATCCTGGGGGGTTTGATGAGCCCCAATCTTGTCATGATCACTTGAACAGGGCTACAGTGTCTCCACTCTGGGCACTTCCCTGACCCACTCCTCATTGCATGTGCTTCAAGCAAACACCATTTATTACCCAGCAATTAAGATGAGCTTCAGTTCATCTGCAAATTTGACACCATCAGCTCAGGATTAAACAAAGACTGTGCCTGGCTTCCCAACTATAGAACCAGTTTCTCCTCCCTTGGTTTTCACACCTCAGCTGCTAGAAGAGGGCCTCATCCTCCCTGATTGAACTAACCTCGTTATCTCCAGCCTGCTTCTTGCTTGCTTATATATACCTGCCCCTGGAAATTTCCACTACATGCATCCAACGAAGTGGGTATTCACCCACGAAAGCTCATGCTCCAAAATGTCTGTTAGTCTATAAGGTGCCACAAGACTCTTTGCTGCTAAAGCAATTAATGTAAAACACAAGGAAAGATTAAAGGAAAACACATTACCCTGTTCTGTGGTGCAGGGAGATCACAACCAGCGTCTCTGGAGGGTCAGGGCAGGTCACGGTCTCTCCCTCACATGTCCCAGGCCTCCTTCCCAGGCCCTGGCTGTGCTGCAGGGACACCACGGGCTGGACACTTGCTCTAGCAGAGGCCACATGCTCTAGGTGACAGGCCCCTTGTTCCCAGTGTCAGCCCCCATGTAGGGGACATGATCCCCCCCACTCCTGCAAGGTCTCTTGATGGGTGGCATCTCCTTGCACTGGGCCTTCTGCCCAGGGTCCCCCTCGCTCTCCCATGCTGCTCACTGCACCCACCTCCAGCCCCAGTGCTGCTGAGGCTCTGCCTCCAGCTCCCTGGGCTGCTCCTCTGGACTCTCTGGCTCCGCTTGCTGCAGCTCTTCTCCCAGCACAGATCTGCTCCCTGGGCAGCTTCTACGGCACGTGCTGCTGCGGCTCAGCTCCCAGCACAGATCTGCTCTGGTTCTCCCTGGCTGGTGCAGCTCTGCTCCCCGGCTCTTCTCGGGCTCCTGCTCTCTCCTTAGCTCCGCCCCACTCTGGCCCAGGCAGTTCCAGCTCCCACGGAGGATGGGACCCCCTGGCCTGGTGACTCCCTCATTACACTGCCTGGCCTGTCAGTGCAGCTAACTTGGAGCTTTGGCCTCTCCCCATTGCCCCTGGGAACTGTCAGTCTCAGGGGCCTGATTTCCCATTCGCCCTTCCCCCTTCTATTGGAACTAGGAACTAGCCAACCAAACCCCCCACTAAGTTTTAGTAAGGGGCCAACAGCCCCTTACATGAGCCAGCCCCGTGAGAGTCACCGATGTCCAGAAACAGCAGCATGATATGGTCCCATGATGTAATGGGCAGCACTCAGGACTCTGAATCCTGCATTCTGAGTTCAAATCTCAGTGGGACCTTATGCTGGCTTGTGGTGAAGCCCTGGAGCTCAAAGCGCTCAACTTCCCTGTCTCCAGCTGTACAAGAGCAAATATTTCCCCTTCTGCTGGGTGACTTGCCCACTGGGACCAGGTCATGATGGCCACAATGGGTTGAGGCTCTAAAACTTGCTTCCCTGGTTGCTGATTCCCGTGGTTTGACCAGATGCTTGGGATTCTCACAGCTTCACCTGATGCCCACAAGTTTGGCCATTTGACTTGCAGCCACGTGTTACCTCTTGTCCACCTGGCACTTGAAGGAAGGAGGGCCAGGACCAGGACCAGGCTTCATATTCAGGGCTAGGCAGGAGGGAGGAAGAGTCCCAGGCTGGAGCCCAGCACACCTCTCCTCCTCTGGGCACCTGGAGGCGGCTGGTGCTGACAGCTCCAAGGGAAGGCTTAAAAGCTACAGAGCAACTGAGGGTGGGGCAAGAGGAGGGGAGGACCATGCCTATGCGTGGCCAGCAGACGGCCACAAAGACACCCAGCCAGCCTGCTCCCTGGCATGCCAAACCCCCACTGAAGACGTGCTTAATCCACTTGCTGATCAGAAGGAAAACCTGTCAAAATCTGTGTGCGAGGAGAACCCGCTTGGCTCGGAAGAAGTGAGGAAAAAAAGCGAGTGAAAAAAATAACCAGCGAGAGAGAGGGCGAAAAGAACGTGAAAGGCAGAGAAAGAAATAAAGGGAGAGAAAAAAACATTAGACAAAGAAGGAAAGAATGCAAGAGCGTGAAAGGTAGAGGGGAAAAACGAAAGCAAGAACATACAAGCTAGAGAAGGAAAGGAATGAAAAAGAACGAATGAACCACAAGCGCTAGTTGAAGCTGGAATGGGAGAGTCAGAGAAAGGACAGACTGACCCGTTAAGTAAGGTGGCACCCCAGATTCTCCATGTTGGGGGCACAGGCCTCCCATTTCCGTCCTGGCCCTGCTTGCGGGGACCATCCATAGGTGCCTACTGGCACCTCCAGGCTCCGTGGTGGGGGCAAGCCCCCTCATACCCTCCCCTCGGGACACGGGCTCTCCCCAATCCTGACCCTCTTCCCGCACGCTCCTGGGAATGGGGGAAGGTGGGGAGAAGGCGTGTGCTGAGCAGCACCGTGGGTGTCTCTCTCTGGGGCGAAGGAAGAGGATATTTTTTGTACCAGAAGGAAAGAGCAGGGGGCGGGGGCGTTTGTGGAGCCGGGGCGCACACCAGAGAAAGGAAGTGAACGCAGCCCAGCGTGAGCCCAGTGCCAGTTGGAGCCGAGATGCCCACACCTGGAGGACCATCTCCAGAACCTACCTTGATGGTGCTGCTCCCACACTGACCTCCCTGGACGAGGTGAAGTGGTGCATTGGCAAAAGGGGCGGTTTGAGCAGGGTTCTTTGTGTGTGTGTGTGTGTGTATCTAATTTTGGGAAGTGAAATCTGTCACGGAGTGTAGGGGAGTCAGGCCCTGCACCCCCGGACTCCCTGACAATTCACCAGGACTCTCAGCCAGCCAGTAAAGCAGAAGGTTTATTTAGACGACAGGAACACAGTCCAACACAGGTCTTGCAGGCACAGATAACCGGATCCCCCGGTTAGGTCCATTTTGGGGGCCTCACAGCCCCCCTTGGGGATCAGAGCCTTCTCTCCCTGCTTCCCTTCTTTTTCCAGCCAACTCCAATCTGCCTAACCCCCTCCGGCCCCTCCTCTCTCCTCCGCCTCTTTCCCGGGCCAGGAGGTCACCTGACCCCTTTGTCTCCTACACCTTTAGATGCACCTTTGCAGGGAGGGGCCCGGCCCTCAGTTGCTAGGCGACAGAACGTCAGGCATTTGGTTACACTGGCCTTTTGCTGCTAGGAACTTAGGATCTTTACCCAGCCCCCAGTAAGACCAGTCCCACTTCGTCACACCTCTCCCCACTTCGAGACTGAACTGAGCGGAGTCACTCCAGCCAGTGACCTGGGGAAGTTCGAACCCACCTACATTCCCATGGCTGCCCCAGGTCATTCCAGTTTCCTGCCCCCCTGTAGGTTGGGGGGACTCGAGGGCACTTGCAGGTTGCAGGGGGGAAGCCTTATGCCGCCCGCGCGCCCAGGGCCGGCTTTAGGAAGTGCATGGCCCAATTCGAACATTTTCGTCGGGGCCCCGGCAGGGATGACTAAAAAAAAAATAAAAACCATGTAAAAAAAAGCCTTTCATTTCTTAGCACCCGGTTCCTTGTAAAAAGTTCTGCTTTAAGGGATGTGCCACAGTATGTATTTTTTGTACCAATAGGGTTACCATACGTCCGTATTTTTAAAAATTCCTCCCAGATGGCGATTTAAGAACCAAAAAACTAGACATGTCTGGGAAAATACGGATGTTCGTTAACCCTACCTAAAGTTCTTTTTTAAAAAGATGGGCCTGAACTAGAAATGAGCTCCGTTTCACATGTGTGGGTCCCCACCACTCCCTGGGGGTGTGCTAGGGTGACCAGATGTCCAGATTTTATAGGGACAGTCCCGATTTGGAGGTCTTTTTCTTATATAGGATCCTACTACCCGCCACCCCTGTTCCAATTTTTCACACTTGCTGTCTGGTCACCCTAGGGTGTGCACATGTGTGGGTCCCAGCTGTTCCCTGCCCCCTCTCATTGAAACAGGTGTGCAGGGTTACTGCCCTGGGAACTGCAGGGCACCAGTGGACATGGGGCTGGCTGGAGGCAGGGCAGGGGCTGACTGGAGGTAGGGTCTGGCTGCAAGCAGGGCAAGGGGTGTGGGGCTGGCTGGAGACAGGGGGACGTGGGGTGGGCTGGCTGGCTTCAGGCAGGGCCACAGGGGGGTGCGGCAAGGGTTGGCAGGGCTGGAGACAGAGGAGTGCGGGACTGGCTGGCTTCAGGCAGGGGCGTGCGGCAGGGGTTGTCTGGAGACAGGGCAGGAGGTGCGGGGCTGGTGCGGGCAGGGGCTGGCTGCAGGCAGGGCAGGGAGTGCGGGGCTGGCTGCAGGCAGGGGTTGGGTGCAGGCAGGGGGTGTGGGTACAGGGGGTACAGCCCACCTTGTACGGTAAGTGCCTCCTCCTCCTCCTCCCTCCCCCACCAGGGTAGCAGCAGCAGCCCGGGGCTCAGGGGCTATTTAAAGGGCCCGGGGCTCCCCTGCTTCCACCGCCCCAGCCCTTTAAATAGCCACAGGAGTCCTGGGGAAGCGGCGGGGTTCCAGGGGCTATTTAAAGGACCGGGGCAGCAGAGGCAGCTGGAGCCCCCCGCTACTCCAGGACTTGGGGGGGCTATTTAAAGGGCCTGGGGCTCCCCTGCTTGTACCACCTCAACCCTTTAAATAGCCACAGGAGTCCTGGGGAAGCGGCGGGTTTCCAGGGGCTATTTAAAGGGCCGGGGCAGTAGAAGCAAGGGGAGTCCCAGACTTTTTAAATAGCCCCCAGGGCTCCAGCAATGGGGCTCTGGTGGCAATTTAAAGGGCCTGAGGCTCCAGTCCCCGCTGGGAGCCCCAGGCCCTTTAAATTGCCTCCTGGGGAAGCTGGGCCACCCCGGTACAGCGCACTGGCAGGGCTTGGGTGCGGGGCCCTCTTAGGCGCAGGGCCCGATTCGGGGGAATTGGTTGAATTGGCCTAAAGCCGGCCCTGCGCGCGCCCTTTCCCCACCCCAATACCCCTGGGGTGCACGCGGGGCTGGGGCCTTCTCCCCACATTCCAATCTGGGGGGCTGTGATTCGGGCTCTCTCGGTTCAGAGCCCCCCTTTTGACCGTGGCCCCCCTCGGGACAGGCTCCTCGGGGCGGGGCAAGGGCCTTACAGCCATCTTCCCCCTCTCTCGGGCCTTCCTCCCCCTCTGGCAGAAGTCACAGGAGTGGCAGTGCTGCCGGACATGGGCAAAGACCCCAGGCCAGTAATAGCTCTGTAGCAGCTTCTGCTGGGTACGCCAGGCTCCCTGGTGCCCTGAGGGGGGAATGTCATGGGCCCGGCACAGCAGCTGGTGGTGATACTCCTGGGGTACCACCAGCTGCCTCCGGATCCCCCCTGACTCC